>WSZQ02129408.1:0-19578 GCA_019419845.2 Weissflogia rhopalogaster
GCGTTTAAACGCATTATTTTCGCGTAATAAGTCGTTTAAACGCATCGAGAGATCGATAGCTTCAACGGTTCGGCCATATAATTTTAATAACCATATTTATATCCTCTTAATAAAATCAAGAATGTATAAACAAAAGAGAATTCAATATTTTCGAAGAATTCATCATTATAAATCAAGATAAAACATTTAATAAGCGTCGTAAATTGATTAATCCTTCACATCGATAGCCGTGTAGCTAAATGATGTTTGTGCTTAAGTGTCATAAATGGAAATTGATATAAACTTGAACTTTGATGGTTTTGTTACTTACTATATACAGTTTGCTGCTTCGGCTTAAGTTACTCGTAAGTGTGTATTGATTTTTCGGTGGGAGGACAGGTTTAAGGTCAGTTTTAAACAATAGACGCGTAATTGTTTAACAATAAGTTACAGTTATTTATAGTAAGTAGGTTTTATTTATTTAGAAACTATATTCACTTCACATTTCTAGGGTGACTACTTGTTTAGAGAAAAATAAAAGATTCTAATTTTAAGCGCAGAATAACAAATTATTCAAAGACTCACCAACGGCTTCTGGATATCTCGGTTGGCTTATTTGGTTCTGAACAGAGAGGCCTTCATATACCAAAGAGACAGTTCGTAACCCGTCTTTTTATTGTATGAAGGCCTTTATAGACTGAAGTTCTTGGTTCACTATTATTGTCAGGGCGAAGTTACAGACCAACTGATGGTAATTCAATATAAGCCAGTCAAATAAAATTAGAACTGTAGTGCTCTGAGTTTCTATGGGAACTGCCTGAATAACAAGGAAAATTATTGATTTCTCAGTCAGGCAAAGGGAAGTGTTCTGTTTTTTTTTTCATCAGGCATAATTAAGGTAGCCTTGGTTTCTATAGCAACTCCCTGAATAACAGGGGGAAGTATTGATTTTCTATGT
Source organism: Weissflogia rhopalogaster (assembly GCA_019419845.2). NCBI lineage: Eukaryota > Metazoa > Arthropoda > Insecta > Coleoptera > Staphylinidae > Weissflogia > Weissflogia rhopalogaster. Next base: position 938 of record WSZQ02129408.1, read on the forward strand.
AAGCTATCAGGGCACCCAGTCAGGCAGTTCACCACAAACAGTGTTGTACTTTTTCAAGAGTCTTCATTCTTCAATCACGTAAGCTTCTCGTAGCATATTCTGCATACTAGCTTGAAACTGAATATCAAAACAACATCGCTTCTGACATCATCACTGAGTTGAAACTATCTGATTCCACCTATGTGGTGGACTACACAGCCGAAATATTTTCTGCCCCAGGTCCAGGGCTGCTGCTTCTAAGGAGCAGCCACTCAAAAAGAGGACAACAATGGCATGGTATAGAGTCCCAGGTTGCTGACAATATCTGATGCATAATCAAAGTGGGTTCTTGAGGCCCCTGAAGCGGTTAGAGCACATCAATTTGTTTCGCTTCGATAGACAACCAAAGTTGTTGGGAGCTTCGAACAAACCCCTACAGACTCCTTCAGATTGGATGGGTATTCAATTGTGAATATTTCATGCCGAACATATCAAAAATTGACGAGGCACGGTTTCTACATTTCCCTCATATTCCTCCGTGGTACTGACTGGACCCTACCAAAGAACCAGGAGGTTAGTGCAGGTATTCTCACTCGTTGAAACTCTAGATTATCTAAATAGGTTTATACTTGCACCAGTTTATAACTACCCTAGGATCTCCTAAGTGGGACTTGTGGGATATTTTTCATCTACTTTACTTCGGATGAAGGTCTCCATTCGTCATGCCCCACGTGTCTTCGCTTTTAACTAAGAAAGCTACCGCGTTACCTATTCTGACTTGTGCATTCAGCTGTTCCTCATATAGGGGAAGCATTATTTTAAAGAACTACACCGACTACGGTGTCATGCCCGATCAGGAATCGAAGTATCAATCAGGTATTTGTTATCAGTCTGTGCGTCCACTTACCTCTCGTGCTATCGTCCCATTCGGCTAGTCATTTAAGCAGCATGATTCCGTATTTTGATTTGGAGGAATTATTCGATGATTTATAGTTTACTTTACTATTTTATATGATTAACAATAAGATATTTATAGCCTATATATTTAGCGAATTTCATTTTTTCAGATACAAAATGGATGAAACTCAACTAGGCAGAATTCCTGACTTCTACAATGGAAGAATCATCTTTCTAACAGGAGCTTCCGGCTTCTTAGGCCGTATGGCCCTTGAAAAATTACTAAGAGCCTGTGGAGACGTCCAAAAAATCTATATTCTTCTCAGGACTAAAAAAGACAAAAATCCTGAGAAACGTATGGACGACCTTTGTGACAGTATTGTAGGTGTTAATAGACTTTTCATTCATTTTTTTTAAATTAAAGTCAATTTTCTAGGTTTTATGAAATATCACTTTTGATCACTGTTTTAAAATATTTTAGGTCTTTGAGAAAGTACAGAAAATTAATCCGGACTACCGAAGGAAGCTGACCATCATTGAAGGAGATATCAGTCAACCGGATTTGGGTATAAAACCGGTGGCTTTGAATATGTTGATTCGCGATGTTGATGTCATTATGCATTTCGCTGCAACAGTCAAGTTTGATGAGAATATCAAAGTGGCAACAAATATTAATGTGCGTGCTGTACGCGACCTCATGAGGATGGCTAAGCAAATGCCACAATTAAAGGTTTAACACTATACTACTACTATCATACCTTCAGTCCTTGATCTTAATCCAAGTTGTAATCGTTCTTATTTTTTATAGTCTTTTCTACATGTTTCCACCGCATTTTCGAACTGTATCCACCAAAAAATCACTGAAAACTTCTATCCGGTTGATATAAAAGGCGAGGCTCTGATCTCAATGATGGATGCCCTTAATTTGGAGACGGCCTCCTTGATAACACCAGTTTTGATTGGAAAGTGCCCAAATACGTATGTCTTCACTAAGTCTGTTACTGAGAATATGATCAAGGAATATGGACGTGATTTGCCAATAGGTATTGTTCGTCCTTCAATTGGTAAGATCATTTTTTGTCTCCAATTGCCTCCCATCAAGTTCCTTGATAAATTATTTTATCCCCTTCTTTTCTTCATTTATTTCGGTCCTACCAATTTGCATAACGTTTTGACATTATGCATGTTCAGTACTGTTTCAAGGGAGATCTCCCGTAAATATTTGTGCCTCTCCTCAGACTCAGACTAAACCATTGTAATTGTGTCTCTGCGATGAAGATTTGATTGTTTTCCTGATTTTAGTTCTAGGAAGTTATAGAGAACCAGTTCCCGGATGGATAGACAATGTCTATGGCCCAACTGGAACTATGATGGGAATGGCTTTAGGTTTCATTCGAGTTATGCACACTAATCTCTCTCTAACCGCTGAAATTGTCCCCGGGGATGTTGTTGTTAATTCTTCTATTGCAGCAATTGCTGATATTCATCAAAAATTGTAAGTTAGTAAATTTATAAAACTAAAAGATAAAAAATTTGATTGACCACATTTTCAAAATTTATTGTCCACAGTAAAACTTCGTCTGAAAATAACGAAAAGGTCATCGATTATCCGGATATTCCTATTTATAATGTCGTCAGCTCAACCCAGAGTCCAATGACATGGGGTAAGTTCCTTTCAAAATAATTTATATGATTAATAGTTTCTTCTTACACTTTACGTCTTTCACAATATATTTTCTTTAAATCTTTTTAACTTTTTATTAAGTAATGGATACTATACTATATACTATATTTTAACTTAATACCTTTACTATGATTTTGTTTTCAGGAAACTACAAAGATTTATGCAAAAAACATTGCCTCAGAATACCATCCCCGAAAGTCATCTGGCATTCGATACAAATCTTTACTGGAAATCCAATTTTCTATCAAATTGGTATCTTTTTCCTTCATTTAATCCCAGCGTTTTTATTTGATGCCCTTTTAAGCTGTATTGGACGAAAACCTTTGTGAGTACGCCTTTTTTTAAATATAAAACATGACACAACATTTATTTGATCAAATTATCAAATGATTAAACATGTTTCATCAACTTATTAAATGATAATTTTTATCATATTGTCAAATTACATATATTTATCAAATGATATGTTTTAATTAACAGAATGGTAAAATCATACAACAAACTCCATCACCTCATTTCAACAGTATCCTATTTCGCAACGAATGCATGGACCTTCGAAAATGGCAACACCCAAAGTCTTTGGAAGCGTCTAGATCCACAAGACAAGAAAATCTTTGATTTTGATATGTCCAATTTCGATTGGGATGATTACTTTCACTACTATACTCTCGGTGGCCGACTATATTTGCTCAGTGATCCTCTGGATTCCATACCAGAAGGTAGAAAGAAGTTAAAGATGTTGAAAATAGCACATTATGCACTTTGTGCATGTCTTATTTTCTTTCTCTATAAGATTTGTTCTTGGTTATTAAATTTAATTATATAATCGGATTTTTATAAATAGTGTTTTAAATTTGTAGTTAATTAGTAATAATCGTTAGTAGAAAGTTAATTAATTTGTAAATTGCGTTTAAAATATACTTAATGAAAACATGTATAGCAATTTGGAATATCATCTAAGTGTCTTTTATATTTTGCGATTAGATTATCCAAGATGTGTGGGTTTGTAACCGTTGGGTTTTGTAGGTATTTAGAGAAATATATTTAACAAATATAAGAAATGTTTATAGAAACATTAAACGGTTTCACTGACGATGAGACGAATTACTTATATTTGTATGAATGAATGTCGTGTTTTGATATTTGTAGCTGGAAGCACGATCCGAGAGACCAGTGAGAGAACCAAGGAGAGATGATCAGGTTTCTAGGAGTGAAGCAAGCGGAGCTCTTCCGGGAATGAGATCTGAGCTGGGTTCATATTGAAAAAGAGATCAGAGCGGGGCTGTTCGGACCCATATCGCTTTAAGAAAATATCGGTTTGAAGTGTAGTGTATTAGGAGAGCTATGAAACATGGTATGAAACCAACTGTATAATTGAAGACAGTTGATTTGCTGTTAGGCTCATGGGGTTGAGCGCCTTCTACACATTGGACCCTTGCTCAAACAAGATTAGATCCTACAGATACTTGGTCTGTTTGGGTTCCAAGATCACCCATCCATCCATACTCCATCCTTCTATTCGATGCACTAATATATTGCTTCCGCCATTGATGGTCCTCCAGTAAAATGTCATGAGTCGATGATACCTGTAGACGTACAGAATTTGTGCAATTCGAATTATGTAGCAGGAATGAAGCAACTATTTGAAGATTGTTCAGATGAAAAAGATTATTGCATTCAGTGAAATAAGCAAAAATAATCAGTTCGCAACAGTTTAAATGTATCAATTTCTTAGACGGTTACAAAATAACCTGTGCTTAAATGTCAAGATGGACTTGGGACAGAACAATAGATCAATTTGATCGCAGTTCACAAGTGGCTTGCTCCCTTATCCTACTTCTGTAAATGCTGTTAAGCGTCGTTCACACCGGCGACTTCGGCTTTGTGTTTCTATACCTACCCTTATCTAACGAATATAGTTAAAAAGAGATAATTAGTGTTGCCAGTTTGCTTTAATTTCATGAGTCGTCAGTTAATACTTACTGATTGTGAGTTTTTTCTTTCATTTTAACGCAACTGTCGTAACCGCCGTATGTACAGCAAACTATAGCAAACATCGAACGTAAACGAACTGAACTTTAGTAGAAAATTGCTGCAACCGCTGCGTTTTTTACACGTATTTGTCATGGTTTTTCGATGAATTGCCACAATTATGCCACAATAATTTGATCTATAGAAATTATGATAATCCATTATGATGACATTTTTATTGTTATTCGTGATGTAAACGAGATGGAGATGGATGTGATTAGAGGCTTATGCAAGGCGTAATTTTAAGTTTACGCTGATTTGTGTAGTGGAAGATATTGCTGAAAATTTTGCAAATGCATATAAAAGAACAATAATCAGTCATATTTTTAATGACATAGTTTACCTTCACAAATGTAAATGAAGTGGAATATTGTAATTCAATTTGTTACGAATTAATATGCATGCATTTAATAATTAGAGGTGATACTATCATGGGAAATTGGGTGTAAGTGAAAATGAATCTAATGCTTGTCAAGTTAATGCTAGTGATTATTAGACCAACCGACCATAGATGAAACTATTTTTGCCTATTTTCGCTGGTGGGGTGCGATGCATAAATGCAGCGGAATTCAGGTGCTACTGCTTAGTTTGCGATGAAATTGCGCATCAACAACTCATTATTAATCGGCATTAACTGTCTACTACTTACAACTGTCAGTGCTTAGTGTAATTCAATCCACGTAGTATACTGGAGACGGAAGTAAGTACGGCGTAGAAAATTACTTAAGTTTGCTTTAAATAAGTTAAAAGAAGTTTAAAATTATAAAAAATGCAATTAAATTTGATTTTCACAAGACAAATTTATTTTTTGTGAAAAAATCAATCAACCTTTAACTATTTATTGGCAAGATAATAAAACTATTGAGTTATTTAACTTAAGTAACTCATTCATTTCAGTCATTTCTTCGTAATCTACAAAAATGTAAGTATTCATTTCTTTCACTTTCATTTTTAAGTTAGAATACGTTAGGTTCGGTTTGGTTAGAATATATGGTGTTAAAAATTAATTTAGTTAAGTAGTTTTTATTATTTTTAGTAGTTTTGATTAGGTTAATATGGTTACAGTTTGTTGTAGATCAGGACTACTGAACTCTTCGATATCGAAGTACTGGTCGATTGCGACGTGATTTTAAGCAGTTTTCTTTCAGTTCACGTACCCTTTTTTGTTTTCTGTATGATAAAATAGCTTACGTCAGTATTGCAAAGGAAATGTAGGGTCAACCCTCACATTAAACATATTTATGAAGTGATAACTTTTTCCTGGAGGGTAAACCACTTCCTAACGTAACGCGTTACGGCGTCAGTCAGTCTGCTTTCCCTCTCATAATGCAGTGCAGCATGATCCTAAGGAGGCTGTAATCAAACGTTTTTTTTTCTCTTTCTTTTAACATGTGGATAGCTCTAAATTTTGGTCGATCACGAGAACTATAGAAATCATTACAGGAGCTGTCCTGTTGTAGAAGAATATACGTAAATGCGTTATTATATTGAAGTAAATTCATTAAGAAGGTGTTTCATATGTAAATTGATTGTTCTTCTTGATCTCCATCTCTTGGCAGACTGTCACCTGCATCAATAGCAACTTTTAAACTTCTTTCTTGTGTATTTACTGACCACAGTAAGAGGAACGAACTATGTAAAGTAACAAGGCAACTTTATCTTGCTAGTAATCCTATCAGTACCAAGTTGGAAATCTTGTTTGGAAAGAATGGTCATTCATTCGTTCCAAATGCCCTTTTCACATCCACCACAACATTTTCCTTCTATTTCCTTTACTAAGTTCAGAGGAAAGTCATTATGAATCATTTTAAAAAATGATTCCTAGAAATATTTCTAACTAGGAACCAATCAAAGCGTATTAATTACATAACAATCAAACTATCGTCAAATAAGCTATTAGCGGCGTATACCTAATTAAATATAATCATAAATTAATTAACTGAAATTACCTATTAAAAACACTTAAAATTAATTAATCCCAGACCAGAGAAACCGCAACTTTTCCACAATGATTCAGGAATTGCCAAATATTGAAGATTTCTACGCTAACCGGGTTGACCTGGTTAAATATAATCATAAATTAATTAACTGAAATTGCCTATTAAAAACACTTAAAATTAATTAATCCCAGACCAGAGAAACCACAACTTCTCCACAATGGTTCAGGAATTGCCAAATATTGAAGATTTCTACGCTGACCGGGTCATCTTCCTCACTGGAGCTAGCGGTTTTTTAGGAAGAATTGCACTTGAGAAACTACTAAGATCCTGCCCAAGAATCAAGAGGATCTATATTTTACTCAGGAGCAAAGATGAGAAAGATTGTTCGAAACGTTTTGAAGAAATCTTTAATTCTATCGTACGTTCCGCGAATCTATCCTCTAACAATCAGAATAATTCTAACTTTTTCCAGATTTTCGAAAACTTACAAAAGACCAACCCAAACTTCCGGGACAAAGTCCAGATGATTGTGGGAGACTGCTGTCTCCCGGATTTAGCTCTAAGACCCGAAATGCGGGCTTTGATTATATCTGAGGTGGATGTGATTCTTCATTTTGCTGCTACTGTGAAGTTTGATGAAAATTTGAAAGTTGCTACGAATATTAACGTAAGGGCTTTGAGAGATCTGATACGGATTGCTAAGGAGATGCCTCAATTGAAGGTAAAGCTTTGAAAAACACTGGATAAGACGGATTTCAGAGATTTGTTGAGAATTGATGGTTTTAGGTGTTCTTACATGTTTCCACAGCGTTTTCTAATTGTATTCGACATGATATCGATGAGATATTTTATGATACTCCCATTAATGGTTCGGGTTTGATTAGTATGATGGAGGCGTTGGATGCTAAGTTGGTGGCGGATATTACCCCGAATCTGTTGGGCAAGTGGCCTAATAGTTATGTGTTTACTAAGGCTGTGGCTGAGACACTTTTGAGGGATGAGGGAAGCGGACTACCCATTGGGATTATAAGACCTTCAATTGGTAAGCAAAATAGACTCTAAAACAGTCTCTGATCTATGATTGGAAAGGGTTGGTTCAGATCAGTTTAGATTGAGGTAGTTTGAATACTTGGATCCGATCTGATTTGATGTTTCAGGATTAATCTGCAAGAGTATAGATCAGATAGATTAATATGCAAAGAAGTGAAACGTCCTAACATATTAGACCCATCAAATCAGATCTGATGTTAGTAAATTGTAGTAACACGCACTCACAATTTTTGTTTTGCGACAGCAATGTGCATTTCGATTGCAAGGCAATCATCTTCAGACACTGGTTGGCATGCAATCGAAATGCGCATTGCTGTCGCAAAACAAAAATTGTGTGTTCGGGTTACAATTTAATAACGTCAGTTCATCCTCACAGAGCAATATGTGTAATTTACTATCAAATCATCAAGATCTGAAGGGATTACCATCAATTAAGTTTATAGGGAAAGTCTAGATACGGAAAAATAGAAAGATAGACACACTTTCCACACATATTCCACACAGTTTTGACGACCGTGACAGGTCTCCCAACCTAAGACCCCAATGAAAACACCAAAAAGTTTTCTTTCCCGATAACTCCTTTAACGGGAAACGATTTCAAGAACTAAGTATATTCATCAGTTATAGCAAGTTATCAGGAGCCAGTGCCAGGATGGATTGACAACGTCAATGGTGCAACAGGAATTCTTGTTGGCTCAGCTCTTGGTCTTCTTCGCATCCTTCAAACAGATCTATCGTGTATTGCTGAAATGATTCCCGCTGATTATGTCGTAAACACTGCTCTGGCAGCCGCTGTTGATGTTAATTACCAATTGTAAGTAGGACGTCTAAATGTGAAACCTAATCTTAATGTGAATATTATAGTAACCTTAATTTTGCTGAACAAAAAAGTCTCCCAGCTGAGAAAGCTATGCCAATTTACAACGTTATAAGCTCTTCACTTAAAGGCATTAACTGGAGTAAGACCAACCAGATTAAGAAAGTTCAAGGGTTGAAAGACTAATGCTTGGTATTCTAGGAACATTCATGCAACTGTCTCAGAAGCATTGCTTTGATATACCTTCTCCGAAGGTGCTGTGGCATAGTCATACCATTTACACGCCGAATTATTATCTTTATAAGGTTGGAGCGTTCTTCTTGCATATAGTTCCAGCGCATGTGGTAGATTTGGCTGCGTCTATAATTGGAAGGAAACCAATGTAAGTAACAGGACGCCATGTTTGGTGACAGTGACAGAACAATAGTGTTAGGTGGTAGATCATAGGAACGATCTGTTTTAATATAATCAGGAGAGGAATCCAGGTCTTTATATACCAGATATAGATACATTCTGAACAGAGGAAAACAGAGGTCACATCTTCTAAGCCACTAGTTTTGACTAAACCAAGTCTTTCAAATTACATAACTTATGGCTTATGCCTACAAAACTCCTCCGTGCCATTTATATAAACATCCTGAATAAACCTATCTGTTTTAGGATGGTTAAAGGATATCAGAAGATTCATAAATTCACAGAAGTAATTTCCTACTTCAGCACACGCACTTGGAAATTCCACAACTTCAATGTTCAGAAACTCTTCATAAAAATGCAAATCGCAGACCGAACAAAATTCAATTTTAACATTGCATGTTTTGATTGGTCTGACTATTTCCATTACTATATCCGTGGAGGACGAGCTTATATCCTTAAAGATACGCTGGACACAGTACCCCAAGGAAGGAGGAAACTTAAAATTCTGAGGGCAGCTCATTATATACTTTGTGGATTATTACTCTATGGATTCTTTCGACTTTTTATTTTCCTATTTGGTTCTGTACTGTAAATTCCATAAATTATAAATTACTCTTTGTTTGCTTATACAGACTTAAGAAGGCGTATGCATATTTTCTATAATTAGAATAAACAGTTTCATAGAATACTGATAATGTCCCTGAACTTCCGCTGTTAATCATGGCGGATTCTTCACAGATAGTGGAATTCTTTGCAGAGAAAGTAATTTTCCTCAAAGGATGCATTGGATTATGATGGAGTACGCTGGGATAGTTTAAGACAGATTGCAGGGATTTATTCAGAATTGATGGTTTCAGGTATTCTTACATGTTTCAACAGCGTTTTCTGATTGTATTCGACATGATATCGATGAGATATTTTATGATACTCCCATAATGGCTCGGGGTTGATTAGTATGATGGAGGCGTTGGTGGCGGATATTACCTACTGTTGGGTAAGTGGCCTAATAGTTGGTGTCCTAATGTATTTACAAAAGCTGTGGCTGAGACACTTTTGAGGAATGAAGGAAGAGGATTACCGATTGGGATTCCATTGGTGAGTAAAATACATCCTAATACACTACCTGATCTACAATTATCCCTGAACTTCCCCTGTTAATCATGACGGATTCATCACAGATAGTGGATTTTTTGTACAGAAACTAATTTTCTTCAAAGGATACGCAGAGTTCCATGGGAAAGAGAGAGAGTTACAAAGAAAGAGAGTTACATTACAGTCTCTGATGCTTACCTCATACCATATCCAACAGATTCAAATGCTACAGTTAACCTTAGATATCAACTGATATCAGAAAGTGTCATTATCATTAATATCTTTTTTTTTATAGAATGTAAATTGAATGTAAATTGCTGTGCGTCATCCTCCAAACATATAACGTCAATCGCGGGACCCTTAATTATATGCAACCATAACATTCTAATTTTCCTATATGAAAGCAAAACACAGGTACAAAAATGTGAATAACTTTTCTCCAATGCCTTCCATCGCTGATTTCTGTACAGGTTGTTGTTAATTTCAAGACGAACCAAAATTTGGATTTCTTAGGATCTTAGATCATAGGTAAATGGGAACAAGCATAAACCAAATCAACATAATTTCACAGGTCCAATGACACACTTTTTGATTAGACCAGATAAACCTTACATTACAAAATCGGCAGAATCAGTCTTTTATTATCATTTTTGGCGACCGTGGCAGGACAATCTAAATATGAGATGTATGACCTTATAGGTAAGTTCATATTAGGAGTACAAATGGCACAGATTCAAAGGAACATGATTAAATCAGATGAAGTGCTCCGGATAACCTGATGTCCTTAAACTTTATTAGGTAGTTGATTGCAATGTTGAAGCACGCTCAAAGTGTATCCATACATGAAAAATTAAAGTATTGTGACTGCCGATCATGCAAGCTTTGTTTGTCACTTTTGGCGACCATAACATACATGATACGTGGAAGACCCTGCCCTACTGTCTCTGTAATTCTAAATAGTAGGAAAGTCTGGATTTTATTATATCAGATCATAGGCTAGTTCAGATCATGTAAAGTAAGTCAGAGGTCTCAGGTCCATGAGAAGAAGGACATTTTAGACAAAATATACCAAATTACATAACATTACTAACCTCTAACTGATAGTTGACTATATGACCCTAAACAGATGCCTAAGACTATTATAACTCCACGTCAATATTACAAACACCCTGACTTAATGTGTATATTATAAAGTGCATCATCACCTATTTCAGTACAAGCATTTGAAAAGTCTAGAACTATCGATTGACCGCTAATGATTTACGTACTAAATATTTACGTATTAAGTATGTTGACCTAAATTAACATAGAATACCAACACCGACCCTGAATCTCAATTCTACTACTACTTAAAATATCAACTCATGCTCGAATATAATGGTAAATATTTTTATTCACCCGTTAACAATGAAAGAGTCATCACAGATAGTGGAATTCTTTACAGGAAAAGAAATTTTCTTAACAGGATGCACGGGATTCCTGGGGAAACTCATCTTGGAACGTCTTCTAAGAATCTGCCAAGTCCAATTTATTTATATCTTGGTGCGACCTAAGAAGGGCAAGTCTGAAGAAGAACGCTTCAACGAAATGTTTGATGTTCCTCAGATGGAACCACTTAAAAAAGAGTATCCTGGATTCTTGGAGAAGATTAAAATGATTCCAGGGGATCTGACTTTGGATAATCTTGGTATCTCAGATGGGAACTGGAAGTTATTGCATGGACAAGTTCAAATTGTGATCCATTCTGCTGCTACAGTGAGGTTCGATCAACATCTAAGGACGGCTTTCAAGATAAACGTCAGGGGGACTAGGGATTTGCTTTTGAATGCTAGGAAAATGGTAAATCTTCAGAGTTTCCTCCATGTTTCAACGGCTTATTCAAACTGTCCGAGATCTGAAGTCCTAGAACAGATCTATCAACCTCCTATCAGCGCAAGGCAACTGGAGATTTTCTTAGAGGAGTTTAAGGATGATGAGTTGGTTACAAAGTTAACTCCTGGGTAAGCTATAAATGTTTTAGACATACCAATATTTCTTCTCCTCCTTCCTTCAATATCCCTAATCTTCCTCACATTCCCTCATTTTCCATCAACATCCCTGACCTCCCTTCATCTTCCCCAAACCTTAAGAAAATTTTCTAATTTTAGGTTAATAGGAGAATGGCCCAATACGTATTCCTTCACAAAATGTGTAGCTGAAGACATGGTCTACAATTTATCTTCTGAAGACTCCATCGGAGTATCACCCTTACCTGTATCTATTCTACGTCCTTCCATGAGTAAGTCTAGACCCTTCCCGCCCTGGTACAATTCTAGGACATCTTGTCTTTCAGTAATGTCCACCTACAAAAATCCAATCCCAGGATGGATTGATAATTTCTATGGGCCCATAGGGGTGTGTTATGCAGTGGCATTAGGTTTACTAAGATCAATGTATTGTCACAGGGACTCCCCTGCTGATATGGTCCCTGCAGATTATGTGGTCAGTGCTGCTTTGGCCTCAAGTTGGGCGACTGCAAAGCGCCGGGAGCGCGGAGATCAGACCGTAGAGGTTTACAACTACACATCTTATAAGAATTCTATAACCTGGAGTTGGTATCATGCCTTTATGTGAGGGAAGGTGAAACAACATATGCTGTTTTAGGGACGTATATGACTATGTGTATTAAGTTTGGGATTGATATCGTTCCTGTGAAATGTATCTGGGTTGTATCAATGCAGCTACATCAGTTTGAATGGGCTTATGATATTCACTGGTTCTTTGTTCATACTATTCCGGCGCATATTGTTGATTTCTTTTGTAAGCTTACTGGAAGACCTACCTTGTAAGTACCATGAAAATTAGTAATTATGGGGTTTCTAAATATATAAATTTCATTGTTTCTGTGGGGACATTTCCAGTTGTAAGTCTTTCCCTGAAATATAGTCTTTGTTCATTAGCCCGCCTATTTGAAATAAAGAGACAAATAATAAATATGTCTGGAGACCGGGACATGATAAATATATGTATTTGAAAATCATCAGATTGGCGACCGAGACAGGTCAAACATGAAATGTCTTGCTAAGGAACACGTGAAATATAAAATATAAAAAATATAAAATTAATATAAAAATATGAATGACCATCAATTATCTCTAACACTATTAATCATGGGTTAACCTTTACTCTATTCTCAGGTTAGTAGATGGTTATAAAAAAATTCGTCGATTCGTAGATGTATGTTCATATTTCTGTACACGAAGATGGTCCTTTCCCCACGACAAAATAGACAATCTCTGGAACACCTTCAATCAGAAGGACAAAGACCTCTTCGAGATTAGGATCAGTACGTTTAATTGGAACGACTTCATTATGGACTTCTTGATAGGTGCTCGGACTTACCTAGGAAAGGAGTCTATGGATACTCTACCAGCTGCCAAGAGGAAGTACTTTAAGCTTCAGGTAGCCAATTGGATCATCCGTTCCCTTTTGGGATTAGGAATGGTATATGTCATCTACTATTTGTGCAACCTGATATTTTATGTTCTGAAGTAATTTTTTTTGTCAGTAATTGTATGTCAGTAAATAATTAATATGTAATTATTTTTTGGATCTTTGCACCCTCAAAAAATTGGAACCAATTGCCATTACAGTTCATTCTACGTGATCAGACAACAATCAAAATATATTCTGAAAAGTTCTTCGTGTAGGAATTTACATAGAATAGCAGTATACTGACCTGGAAACCTTCCATTTAATGTTATATTTGCCAAAATTTATTTCCAGGTGTTTCAGTTTGTCTTTAACTGTTTTTCCATGTACTCCTCAGCCTTCCCTCTACCAGAAATATGTCAGGATCACAAATTGTAGACTTCTTCAGCAACAAAGTGATCTTCCTAACAGGATGTACAGGTTTTATTGGCAAGTTGATTTTGGAACGTCTCCTAAGAATATGCCAAGTCCAGTTGGTTTACATCCTTGTCCGTCCTAAGAAGGGGAAGTCTGAAGAGGAACGCTTCAAGGAAATGTTTGATGTTCCTATGATGGAACCCCTTAAGACAGAACATCCCAAGTTTCTGGAGAAGATTAAAATGATTCCAGCTGATCTGGTTCTAGATAATCTTGGCATTTCTGATGGGAACTGGAAGTTACTGCATGAACAAGTTCAGATTGTGATTCATTGTGCTGCTACAGTGCGATTTGATCAACATCTACGGACGGCTTACAAGATTAACGTTAGGGCAACAAAGGATTTGGTTCTGAATGCTAGGAAAATGGTGAAGCTGCAGAGTTTCCTCCATGTTTCTACAGCTTATTCAAACTGTCCGAATTGTGAAATCCTAGAACAGATTTATGATCCCCCGATTAGTGTTACGCAGTTAGAGGTCTTTCTGGAGGAATTTGAGGACGATGAAATGATTACCAGAATGACTCCAGCGTAAGTTATGGGTTTTGAAGTTTTAGTTATGGGGATTTGAAGTTTTGAGGTTTCAGGTTGTTAGGGGAATGGCCCAATACGTACTCCTTTACTAAGTGTATAGCTGAGGAAATGGTTCATAGGATGGCCTCTGAGGAAGGTTCAAGTGTTAGGCCTCTGCCTGTAGGGATTTTACGTCCTTCAATCAGTAAGCAGTTTAAATTTCTTTAAGTTGATAATCCAACAGTGGCAGATTAAAGTAGTCTAGGTCCCCAGATTTTGACCAGGTTTTTTGAAATGTCAGCAGTCTCATTTGAGACCCCCTTGTTCCACCACTTGAACCACTTTGAAACGCATAAAATTATAGGTAGTCTGATATATGTACCTTCAGGTCTACCTACTCTAAATTAAACCTGGCTTAACGTTGTGTCTTCCAGTTATATCAACCTACAAGGAACCAATCAGAGGCTGGGTGGACAATTTCTACGGACCTATCGGGGTAGCCTACGCGGTGGCTTTAGGCTTACTAAGAACTTTACACTGCAGCAGGACCAATCCAGCTGACATGGTCCCTGCAGATTATGTGGTTAATGCTGCTTTAGCTGTTACTTGGGCCACTTCAGAACAGAAAGACAGAAAGATTGAGGTTTACAACTATACCTCGAATGAATACTCTATTAATTGGCGTTAGTATAACATAGAATCTGATATTTTTAGTAACCTTCTCTAAAGTTCTCTATATATAGTAACCTTAAATTGCTCCCATATTATAGCTACGTTTTAAGGGAACACCATATGATGTTTTTCAGAAATCTACACAGATAAATGTAAATATGCAGGACTAAAAATTGTTTCAATACAAAGTCTATGGCGTGTATGCTTCACCCTGAACGAGTCAGCATGGCTCGACAACATCTATTGGTTCGTCCTTCATACTATCCCAGCCCACTTGGTTGACTTTTATTGTAAAGTTATGGATAAACCAGCCTTGTAAGCCTATTTCCACCTCCATATGCTAGTATGATTTCTTCCTATGTTTAATTTTAGAATGGTGGATGGTTACCAAAAAATACGACGTTTCACCACAGCCATCAACTACTTTACCCTCAGAAAGTGGTCCTTACCACATGCCAAGATCAACGCCCTTTGGAACAACTTTAATGAAAAGGACAAAGAGTTGTTTGAAGTCAGGATCAGCACTTTTGACTGGGAAGATTTTATGCATGACTTTATTAAGGGTGGTAGGATGTATTTAGCTAACGAGTCAATGGATACCCTACCAGCAGCTAGGAAACGATACAGGAAGTTGGTAATCCTTCATTGGAGTCTTGTTATTTTACTTGTGATGGCTTTAGCTTATTTCTGTTATTTCATGGTGAATTTATTTAGAGATTGAAGAGTTACTGTATGCAATACAATGAACAGGTCTATGGGATTTCTCTTACTTTTCTTGAACGACCCAAAAACGTCCCCTAGGTATCCCGTATCCCGTAAACGTCGCATAGAAATTCCATAAACTCCCATAAACAATGTACTAGAGAGAGGGAGTTGGAGGAATAAATTAACTGAAATTAATCATGGTCCTTTGTGCTCCTTTAGTTACCTTTGATGCCCTTCAAATATCAGTTGATAAAAAATACCATAACAGATCTTTTTATATTTGACTTTAACCAGTTTATGGAAAACATAGTGGAGTCAACAAGTTCGTCGATATTTAATTGTTCTCATTGTTCACATGCAAATGACCCATCCATGAAACATGCTGATTGACCAGTTTAACAACAACACAAATAAACATCAATACACATAAATATGGAAATATGAACATACAAATTGATTGGGGCAGCAACAGCTGGAAATGCGGCAATTTTGATATTCCTCAGTCGAAAATGGAATACGTCCTAGCTCAGGTCGCCGGGAACGACGCAATCCCTCTGCCCGAGGTGGAGACCCCAATTCAGCGATTCTACGATGGCATAACTGTGCTTATTACTGGTGGAACGGGAGCTGTGGGGAAACTGCTCATTGCCAAACTCCTCAGATTCTGCCCAGGTATTGAGAAAATCTATCTGATCATTAGGACAAAAAACTACAATCAGATGGGATTAAGGCAGGGGAATCTCTTTAATCACCCGGTAAGTTTTATTCAAACCATTCTGAAACTCTGATCTTCAAACATTCACACCTTGAAATCTTTAAAGGCCTTCGAAGATATTCGATTATCTCCCAAAATCCTGGCAAAAGTTGAGGTAATCCGAGGAGATCTAAGCCTTGCAAATTTGGGCTTGTCCTCCTTAGACTCCCAAAAACTGATCGAGGAAACGGAAGTCGTGTTCCATCTTGGAAGTGCCACCCTCTTTGATGAGAGCTTCAAACTATCTGTGAAGGTTAATGTCAGAGCCACCATAGACCTACTTGCTTTAGCCAGAAGGATGAGGAAACTGAAGGTGTTTCTACACTCCTCTACCCTGTTTGCACACTGTGGGAGGGAGACCATTGAAGAGAAGTACGACCGTCCCTTCATTTCAGCCAAAGCTTTGGTGGAGTTCCTTGAGTCTATGGATCCTAGTGTCAACTATTCTAAACCCATGTAAGTTTTTTGAAGTCTTGACTGAAGATTTGTTGCGCTTCATGGAATCTTATTCAGAAACCTAGGGGATCTACCAAACAACTTTATATTTACCAAGGCAATAGCTGAGGAATTGATCAAACTCGAGAACAAGTCACTGCCGGTTGTGATAGTCCGGCTCCCATTGTTGATCTCAAGCTATCGCTATCCTTCCCGGGGATATATAGATACAGTCAATAGTTTGATAGGTCTATCGATGACCACGTATATTGGATTGAACAAGTCGATTCTGGCAAAGAAAGATCTGGTGGCTGAGGTCTTCCCCATTGACATGGCAGCGAATGCTATGATTACCATAGCTTGGGATACAGCTCAGACCAGGTAACATGAACCTTCTAAGATCTTTTGAAAGTCTCAAGTCTTCTGAAATTCTGTTCATATCTTATTAAGTCCTTCTCAGATCTTCTGAAAATTTCTCTAAAGGTCTTTTCTCTTCCCTCCAGAGCCTTAAACGATAACGTGGAAGTTCCACAAGAAGACCACCTTCAAGTTTACAACCTGACAACATCCCGATGCAATAGACTTTCCTGGAAACTCTTCTTCCGTCTATCAATGAAGTATGGCTATCGGTATCCAACAATCTACACCTTGGCCTTCCCATGGTGTATCCTCCATGCTCATAAAAAGTGGCATTTCTTTCTTGTTACCCTACTCCACTATATCCCAGGATATCTGATAGATTTCTGGACTTTGTACCTTTTCTACAAAACCAAGTACATCGGATACTACACCAAGATTGACATGCTCTCCAAGACCTTAACGTATTTCACGACAAGGTCCTGGACTGTGAGGACCCTCAACACCCAGAAGCTCCTTCAGAAATTGGATGAAGATGACAAGGAGATATTTGAATTTGATTCAGCCAAAATCAACTGGGAATCTTACTTCCAGTATTATATCCTGGGAATCCGGAAGCATATACTTAAAGACGATGTCAGGACTCTCCCATTGGCCCGGACGAGGAACTTAAGAAGACTTATCCTACTTCTGGGAAAGATTATATTTTTAGGTGTTTTATGTTTGCTTTATGTTTGTTTCAGACTTTGTAAGTAATTTGTAAATGGTTTAAGTTATTAATAAAGATCTGACTATCTCTGAATCTGAAGGGGTCGCCAACAACTAGCCCAACTTAGAACAAAGCATAAGTATGAAGGTTTCCGGATCTGAACAAGCCAACTACACAATTGTGTAGGCTTCTGATTTGACTGCGGAGGTAAGTCAAGTTGGTTCAAGTCGTAAACCGTGTTTGCGCCATTTGGCATAGATGTTAGGTATGGTGGCGCATACCACGTACCGGTAATGAACGATGGGAACGCAGAAAAGTGATTGTCCGTCAGATTGCAGGATCGTGCGGCGCGCACCGCTCACGAGCGCGAGTGCGCGCATCTAAGCCAGAGTACGGCGCGCATGCGCACTACAAATGCGGTACGTTCGCGCGGATAACTGTACTTGCGGCGCCCGCAAATGGCTAAGTAACATATGACTGCATACGTAATACTCAGGGCCGCCTCTAAATAATTATCATAAATTTTATCAATAATATTTGTGTTTTAACCTTAGATATCCTCCTCTTATTTCTCTAGCCAGTGGTAGGAGGTAGGTAGAAGGTAGATAGGTGGTAGGTAGGAGATAAGTAAGAGGTAAGTAAAAGGTAGGTAGGAGGTAGCTAGGAGGTAAGTTAGAGGAAGATAGCAGGTAGCTAGGAGGTAGGT
>WSZQ02129408.1:29610-42762 GCA_019419845.2 Weissflogia rhopalogaster
TCCAACCTAATCTTTCTGAATTCTTAATCTTATTGATTTTTCATATGATGACATAACAACTTGGGGAGAGCAACATGCTTACCCTTAAACGTCTCGATGTTCACAATCAGTTGCACCGGCACTGTTGTCATTGTTACCATTCACGCTCGCTATATTAGCGCGTAAGGCGCTAAATTCAAATAAGTACACAACCTAGACTCTACAACCACACCCAAAGTAATATAGAGAAAAAAGGTAAATCTAACAGAAAAAAAAGTAAATGGAACAAAACAAATACACTAAGTATTTCCATGAAACTAAACCCGACATTTTTCTCACTAACCCTTTTTAATTTTTTAATTTTAAGTTTTTTAAGTTTTTAATTTCACGTTGTTTAAACTTTATAAAACACCCAGTATAATGAATTCCACACTGAGGATGGTTTCATGGGATGGTTTAAGGGCACCACCCATTCCGCCAACAATCGCAACATTGTCTCACCGCACCGTGGCACTCTTTACAACCACACTCACACACACAGCAGTTGGGACAAAACAATTCAAATTGAATACCACTTGAGCGTCGAAAACAATAAACAACAACAAAGCCTGGCGAATAAATTCAATAAACCAATAACAAATATATTATTAGATCTCTGGGACGAACCCAAAAATCGTCGAGAGAATGAAGTGATAAAAATTCAGCTGAAGGCGTTGCTGTGATTGTTGCTGTTATGTTGTAGGTGGCATAGGAACAAGTGAAAAATCGCTTACTTTTTAAAATTTGTTTCTGTAGTTATATGTGTGTGCATGTATGCGTTCGTGTATAGATAGATAGGTTTATGTGAATGTACTAAGCGATTTACGACGGCGAATGACAAAGTGCGATTGCGCAGGTAAAGCAATAAGCATAAATGTCGTGGGTGGAGGCGCGGCGTGGCGTGGCAGTAACGAAAACGCCAAATCGAACAACAGAAAAAAAAATACTGTATGTACTCGTAAGTACTTACCTGTATGTTTGTATGCGTGGCTGAGAAAAGAAGAAGAAGAGGAGTTGGAGACTACACCTACAAATTTTCAAGATGTGTGATTATTGATTCGAGATGGGCGGTGATGGCCTGGCCTAGCCTGACTTGGCTGGGATAGATTGAGGATGAGCAAAGAGAATTTTTGTGTGACGGCGTGGAAAGGAATAGAATTGAATGTGAAATATTCAACATCCGTGATCCGCATTCAGCAATCACGGCGTTGATAACTGGTGATTGTTCGTACTCATATTTATAAAATTACTTAATTATATTTGCGCCTTTATTTCCTTCAGGAATAACAATTTTTGTTTAAAGATTTTTATTAAATGTATTAAATTGTGTCATATAAAGTATGCATTTCTACTTACCAGTCTGAACAAAACGTGGTTGATCTGATCTTCAAAATAAGTTGAAAAAAGTAGGCTGATAAACATTGATTTTAGACTTACCCTCAGAACAATACTTTGTGATGTGGTCTAGGTCAGAAAACGGCGTAATCTAGAGGGTTGTCATTGTAACAATCTGAATAACAGGGGGAAGTCTGGATGTTTCTGGTTCATTCACATTTCGTTGCGTTTCAGTAATTGCCTGAATGACGGGGGAATTATTGTTTTTCTTTCGGCAGACATAATCGAGATATCATTCTTTGCAATGTGAAATACCGAATAGCGAATACCGAATAATAGAGGGAAGTATTAAAGTTATTTCCGTCAGGCATATTCAGAGTATCCTAGGTGCTATGACAACAGTTTGTAGTTAGTTATTTTCGTCTTTATTTCCTTCCGTAAAAATTGGAATAACACTTCTTATTGAAGCGAATTTGACTTTTTATTAATTGTATTCAATTATACCATATAAAGTATGCGTTTCTACTAACCTATTTGGGCAGAAAGCGGTTATCCTGATCTTTCAAATAATGTTGAAGAGAGAAGGTTGGAACGATTGTTTTTAAATATTTGTGCACAAACTGGTAAGCACTGGTTTTAGATTCACCCTCAGAACAATACTGAAAAGAAAAAAAAAACATTTCAGTACTATGGTAACAATCTAGGGGGTTGTCATGGTAACACCCTGAATAACAGGAGGAAATATTGATTTTTCTGGTTCAGACACTATCAAGGTAGCCCTGGTTGACAAAAGAATTGTGTGAAAAACAGGGGAATTATTTATTTACTCTTGGTTGCTATGGCACCTGAATAGCACTTTCTCCGGTTCAGGTAATTTGGTCAGGCATAATCTAACAATCCTTTATTGCTATTACAATAACAAAAGGAAATCTAATTTTTCCACACTTGATCATAGTTCCCTATATCGCTTTAGCATCTACCTGACAAACAAACAGGGGAATTATTGAATTCCTTCGTCAGGCATAATCAAGGTACTCTTATCAAAACAAATATGGTCTGTCAACAAATCTTCCTTTCAATATCCCCCTGTATAAACCCAGTATAACTATAGTTGTCTCAATATAACTCTATATGTAGGTACTTATAACTGTATAAGTGTTATACATGTGATGTTATTGTAAATTTCGTTCTCGTTCCTCGTGCAGTGCCATTACCAGCTTGCCAGAGTGTGGTGTGGCCTGCAATCATCCAGACTTATTGTCATCTGTTCGCCGCTGCCTGCGTGCGCGTATTTTATGCGAATGTTATTACTGATTTGCTCGCTGGCGCTGGCGGTTTATGCTCCGCGTAATTGCATTTTGAGGGCTTGCGACTGAACATTTATACGCTACAGCCAAGAGTAAGTATATTGTATGCGTGTGAATGTGTGTACGCGCACACATTTACTCACACATCGTGTTGCACTATTGTTTCGTTGACGCTTTATTGCTTATTGCTTTGACACGTGGATTAGCCACGTGTATTTACCGAGCGTGAGCTTCGACCCAGTCTTGAACTATAAACCTCTTTCATGTCATTCTAATTATTTGACAATGAAATAACATGGTTATTGTTATTTGTTAATAGATTCATTTTCGCTGTGTTAAAATTGGTCTAGAGTGGCTCAATCACATGTGTAGTTTTAAAAGTAATCAGAATAGGTTAGCTTGACTTAGTTCAGGTCAGAGGTACCTAGAGTTTAAGAGATTTTAATGGGTTTAGAAGGATTTTTGGGGTTTTGAGTTTTAAAGGTTTTAAACGACTTAATGGGATTTTAAGGTTTTAAACGGATTTCAGGGTTGTTTTTAAGTTTAAGGAAGTTTATGGGAGTTTCAATGGGGTTTCAAGGATTTGAAGCTGTTTTAGGGAATTTAAGGAGTTTCAGCGTTTTAATCGGGTTTAAACAGGTTTTAGGGGGTTTTATTGATGTAAGATACTTCAGATCAGAGGTACCTAGAGTTTAAGAGATTTTAATGGGGTTTAGAAGGATTTTTGGGGTTTTGAGTTTTAAAGGCTTTAAAGGGCTTAGTGGGGTTTAATGGGGTTTCAGGGTCTTTAAGAGGTTTCAGAGGGTTTCATTGGTCTATGGATGTTAATGAGGTTTCAGTGGTTTCAAGATGTTTAAAAGGTTTAATGGGGTTTTAGGAGGGTTGAGACGGCATTCAGGGGTATAATATGGTTTCAGAGTTTTAAAGGTATTTTACGGAGTTTCAGAAAGTTTATGGGGAATCAGTGGTTTCAAGGTGCTTCAGAGTAGGTTCACGGAACTGGGATTTTAAAACTATTAAAGGATTTCAGTAGATTGCAGGTGTTTACGGGAGTTTACCGAAGTTTATAATTTCTGAGAAATCTACGATTTCTAAAAGATTCCAAAATTGAAGGAAATTACAAAAAAATCATTGATTTAAATGGGGTTCACAACACCCAGTATAAATCCAACAAACAATAACACGCCACAAAACGCTTCAACAATACCGCCTTTTACACATCTGTGTGTGTGTGTGTGTGCGTATGACCCATGTCGCGATGTGTCGCATCCGAGCAGGCGATCACACTCGTAAACGCTCGTAAATCATTTTGCGCGGGAAAACAACGACGACGACGACGAATTACTACACCTCGCCGTTCGGCATTACATTGCACATTGCTGCCATTACAGTAACCGTTGCATCTGAGCTAGGCCTGAAGAAAGGATGAGGTCGAATAAAACAATCCAAGCAGCTGTGAGTGCATGTATAGAAAAATGCAAAAAGCGTGTGTTAGATAAATAACGGCATTGCGTGTTGTGCTGCACCAACGAGACGTCGGCGTCGGCGTTGTATCTCAACCGTGTATCATGGGTGCACGCTTGTAAAATTGTCAAATGTCAGCGGCGGCATGTTATAACTGCCATCATTCCGGCTTGTTTTGTTGCACATAGCGCCATGTTTGTCTTATTGTTATATGTTTTCGTGTTCTTGGTTTTCCTCTTTTGTCATTTTCGATTTTTGCAAAACATATTTTCCAATTCATCCCGGCGCATTCACCTTTTTATATTTATGTCATTATAGGCTAAGTTAGGTTATCTGAGATTACGTTGAGAGAAGGTGGAAGTTAGGTTAGGTTAAATTAGAGTGATTAGATTAGATTGCAACGAGGTTGAGGTTAGGTCCAGTGTTCACAGTTAGGTTATCTTACAATGTGTGGGAAGATTAGGTTATGAGTTTGATTAGATTACGTTTGGTTAGGATAGGTTAAGTTGGTTTATGTTCTCAGTTAAGTTAGGTTAGGTGCTCACATCATGCACAAAAGTGTGTATGTGTGTGAGTGTAAATGTGTTTAAGGTTCGTCGCAAAGCGGCAAGAAGAAGGTAGCACGTAATGTCAGGTGAGTCGCCGAGCGGCGGCAACCTTAAAATTATTCATAAAGGTAAAAGTAAATGTTTGTTCTTGGGCACGTTTGTGCCGCACCGCGTCAGCAAATGAACGCGGCGCGGCACAGCGTGTTGTTGCGACAATTGCATTCGCAATTGAATTTTAATTTTCTGTTCGTTCGCAAACGTACGCGTACGACTCTTCCACCTATCTACTAGCTATACGTATTACATCAATATGTATACCATATATGCCCGATTATATTTGTGTGTATGTGTGTGAGTGTGTGTGCGTGTGTGTATGTGTGTACCAGTAGAAGCTGATCTTTCTGTAGCTGAGACAGGGCACAACTCGAGGCAAGAGCATGTTTCATGTGACAATTTACAATTTTACTTAAGTCGCTTCTTACATTTCTCGAGTGCGACGCGCTTTTGCGTTTGAAACGGTGACATGAGAGGATTGTCTCCATACTCATGCAAGGAATTAGTTTCAGTTTATGTGTTTATGTTATTACTTTTCATTGCAAAATGTGATTATATTAATTTTATTTAATATTTTTAAGTTAAAAAAAATAATTAAATTGTGCGATTTGCCAAGTAAAAAACGCAGTTGTTATTCCGTGAGGACGAAATTTATGTTCATAGGAGGTCATTAAGTGTGAAAATAACGATGTTATGTTAGGCTAAATAAGTTAGGTTAAGTTAAGTCTCAGGAAGAAGGTCACAGGGATTTAAGCAGATGACGCGACTCGCTTGCTTAACGACCTAATATGTGGCTACTTAGCTGCTCGGTCTGTGCACATTGACGGAGGTACCCAGAGGGAAATAGTTGCCAGACAGGGAGAGCGCAAAAGAGTGTACCCGAATATAAAGGTGTATTGTGAGGACGGGAATACCTCTCCTCTGCCGGTGTAGTTTTCTACTACCACCTACCCTCACTGGAACTGAATGGTAGTACCACGAAAAGGGATGATTAAATGGACGAAGTTTTGTTTTTACAGATCATTTATTTGCTTGTATTCTTCGCATTTCTGGATATTCAAGAACTGTGTGAATACTCAGTGCATTTCCCGAGCTATCAGAAAACGCTACCAATTCATAAGATGGGCTGAACCCTTTAGATTTGCTTGAAAATATATTTGTGCATATACGTGCAGAATAAGACTAGAAACTAATTATACTCGATCGAGATGACGCAACCCGCAGTACATATACAGTCAAAAGTATATGTGGTAATTTGTAAGAAAACAACTGATAAATGCATGAAATATGTTATAAAACAAGGTATAATCGATAGCTGCACAAAATTGATTAGAAAAATATTACCATGTTAAAGTACATAAAAAGGGGAATAATTTGATATATGTGACATATTGTTCGATTGCCGGATAAGGGTGAAAACCCCCTATTGAAGTTCAGCTTCAAAATTTCATAAAACAGTTCATTTTAAAAACAGTATAAAAGAGTTTTATCGTAACGGGATTGAAATAAGTTTGATATCATGAAAAAGTAGAAAAATTGGGGAGCATTTTGATGTTTGTTTCATCTTCATACCTTCATATTTAGTATGAAAAATCTTGAGCAAAAGAACTCCTCGAAAATTGCAAAACGTCGTTCGCTACGAGCGCGAAGGTAGTGTGGCCAAATACGGTCGTTTTTGGACACTGTGCGCCGTCCGCGAACTTCTCATTTCGGGGTAAAAACGCGAACGAAGGTTGGGCGATTCGCTTGCAACGGTCCCCGAAAAAGAAAACCATATGCACAGTTCAGAGCAGAGCAAGTACCATCACTAGCGAGACCGGATTGGGCCGGGTGAAAGTTACTAATCCCTTACACCATTATGTGGTAGAAAAGGTTGTAAAATAAAATAAATAAAAATAATTAAATTAAATAAACGTCAAATAGTTGAATAACAATAAACTAACAGCGAAACACCTACAACTTAAAGATGATATCACCCACGTTTTAATATATCGTAAAATCCAATTTAGTAAACCATATAGAAATAATACATATCGACATTAAGCATATCAAATTCACTAAATTGTACTCGAATTCTCTTAAGATATATCGTAATACGACACCCAACATTTGATATTTTCTAATTCCACCTTTCCTAATTCAAAATCAATAATTTACGCGATAAAATAAACCGAAATGTAAATTCCCGCTAATTTCTATCCATTATTTATGCGTTGTTATTATTCTATTAGATGCGATAGTGTGTATAAAATTTAATATTCAAATCAGTGTGGGTTTGGCAACGTTAGCAGCTTGAGTAAAGAGTTAGGAACGTTTAGAAACGAGAAATCTCATAGAAATTTCAATAGAGATGTCTTAATAGTGAGTTATTGATCGTAATGAACGAATTTAACGAAATTTCATTGGGAAAATAGAAGCATATATAAATATTACGAACCCAATTAGCTGAATGTAACTTAAGTATATATATATCGTTGATTTTATAGATGAGGTGATTTAAAAAAGCTGTGAGAAAGCGCAAGTGGTTTCTGGGAGAATTTTGTAATTTGTTGTTTTCAATAATATATAAAATGTAAAAGGATTGTGTAATATCCATTTCGAAGATGTGATATACCAAATGTGATTTAAAACGATTAAGAATCATTAAATACGAATGTGTGTTTGACCACCAAACAAAACTATAAAACTATAACATCTATAAAGGTAATTACAGATAACGATCAAATTTTTGAGACCATCCCTCGATATATGCGAAACAGGTTTTAGTTATCGCGCTTTTTTTTTTCTTTACAAGTGCGCCAATTTTCCCTGTCTCCTTATCAGTCGACAAGCGAGAGGTCAGCTTTATTGATTATCCATGTTTTGTGTTTTTATTTAAAACGGCATAAAATCCCGTTAACACAAATTATTTCTACATATGTACTACACGTACAAAAAGTTTCATTCGATTTGGTGTTGGACAATTGGAACACTCTCCTTGCAGCGTCGCGCAGTTGCCACCTCGACTCGATATCATGGCACACAGGGCGCGAAATTGAAATATTGATGGTGGCCAGAAGTCAGCGCATCACAGCGCTGAACATTAACAAATCTATTCTATTCTAACAACCATAACTTCATACAACTTTGTCAAGCTACATAAAACTTATTTCTTCATGATCATGCACCAAGAAATCAACGCAAACAACTAAAATATGTGCATTTTCTTGAATTTTCGAATTCCAGGTGTAACAAAGAAAGTCTCAACCTCTGCCTCACCATCCTTAGTCGCACTAGCACCATCCCAGTCACATCTACAAGCACACCTTGCATAATTCCGAAATAACTCATCGGCGCAACATTAACATTAGCTTCAGTACGTTAATACGAAACATTAAGAAAAAGAATCGCCGTCGCTGTCACATTGCTTGCCCAAGCCTCGAAATGAAATACTAGATTAAAAAATAAAATAAATTTCCAAGTTCCTCTGACATTTCGAAGGCGAATCTTTACACCGACTCTTTTTTTCTACTTGCTTCATCCTAGTATATAACAAAGTGTCTGTGTTAATGCTGTGGTGCCTTCTTTTAATTAGTATGCCGGCGCAATATGCAAATCAATTCGACATTTAGCAGTTAACATTCATAGGAACACCCAATAGTGATGTTGTTTTTCGCGGCTCCTGCTTTGATTTGCAAATAAGATGCGAATGCGAAGCGAGGTTATCGATAAAGATTTGCACATACTCATGGGTATGTTTTAAATTGATTTTTTGACTCGATTTTTATTTGTTTCTTTGTAGTTTTAAGCATTGATGTTTATAGAGTTTTATTGCTTTTTATTGTCTTGTATGCAGGTAAAGTAATAAATTATTTAATACATTTTGGCTGATTTATTTCGAAAATTGGTTTATTGATTTCTCACAATGAGTTAATTTAATTATTAAAATTCAACTTAAATATTCAAGCTAAAATAAAACTGAAGATATTAATGATTTTTTTTTTTGATTAACCTTGCATTAATCGATTTTTTAATAAATATAAATAATCTAACATAATAATACACTACACTCACACACACACACACACACACACACACACACACACACACACGGAATCATACACACTCAAACACACTACTTCGAACTCTCAACATCAAACATTCAACTTCACACATCACTCTATTATCACCTCCAATTCACTGCGAGAACTGCTCTCAACCACAACAACAACATATACATCAGAATGAGCCTCATGCAAGCAATCCACATTCTCACAGCAATATCCCAGTTCCCATCCCACGCCTTCCCTCATTTATCCCTTACTCTCCCTTGCACCCACCTTACGTGCTCCTTCCATACGTCTGTATACCTAAACTGAAAGCCGAGGAACTTAAATACTTCGACTTTCTCAATTTTTCCCCATCATACTATCACTATCATACTATCTCGAGCCAACAACACAATATCGTCCGCATACGCAAGCATCCACACCTTATTCTTACCAATCACCACACCTCCATCGTGACCCATTCTTTATGCACGCTCTCTAATTCACTAACATACAGATTGAACAGCAGGGGACTCAGCGTACACCCCTGCCACACCCCCTTCCCGTTGCTGAACGGCTTCGACACCCTGCTGCTCCACCAATGCCACCAACCCTTTCCTTACCCCCTCTTCTTCTCAGACAGCTTAACAGCTTCTGCCCACTCCTTCACAGCCCCCAAAACCTCCACGAGGTTCTCCCTTTGATATACTGTGGCCACGTTCCACTCCTCCCTCTCAGCTGTAACCTTCACTGCTTCTAGACCTTCCCTCTCTATATTCCACCAGCTTCAACACCCACTCAAACTCCTGCGGCATTTTCTGCATAATCTCCTTTTCTTCCTCCTCCTTTATCCATGTCTCGATCACCCCCAC
Organism: Weissflogia rhopalogaster; assembly: GCA_019419845.2. NCBI lineage: Eukaryota > Metazoa > Arthropoda > Insecta > Coleoptera > Staphylinidae > Weissflogia > Weissflogia rhopalogaster. The sequence continues at coordinate 39,237 of WSZQ02129408.1, forward strand.
TACGTCCTTGCTGTCAATCCATTTCTTCCACTCTCCAGACCACCTTCTTCCCCTTATCCGCACCTTCTTCCTTAGTCCCGCAACATTCCAGAACCCGCATCTCCATGGCTCCCACCTCTTCTTTTCTCTCATCACCTCTTCTCTTATCTGGCACCGATTTTTCCAACCCATCCACTTTCCATACACACATTGTCCTATCAATTTCCGAAAACTCACTCGGACCATCTATAAAATCATTATAAATCCACATAAAACTTTTATTATCATACACTTATTATAAACACAATCATTAAACAGTATCAATCAATATTAAAATATGAAAAAAAGTAGTTAATTACTAAATATAATCAACTGACCTTAAAATAGCCATAAAATAATAAATTTCCTCCTTTCCACAGCTACCAACAGAAATCATAAAGAGTGTCGCACCCTTAAAATCACAATAAAAACAGCAATAATTATAAAACGAATAAAACAACAATAAAAATGAACTAATATCAAGATAATCCACAAACTTTACATATCAAATTTATTTCAACGCCTTACATTTATTCACTACTTTTTATCATTGGTTTATTCAATAAAACATTGTTAAATAACGAATTAATGCCGATTTAATTCCGATTAAATTCGGTATTATCGGTTTTATGCGCGACTTTATCGATTCCAGTATGCTGTTTCTGGATTTTATTACCTTCTACCTGCTTTTATCGACGTGCTGATATTAATATTATTCCGCGATTCAACACAACGTTTTATGATAGTTAATATTACTCGCTCGCCGAGTGTGTTAATTAAAAATGTTGCAATCGAAGAAGGAAAGGCAGAAATAAGAGGCTCCCGAAAATCAGATTTGTTTCTTTCATTTCTTTAATTTCAGTGTGTTTGAAGCTGTAATTTTGTGGTGCAAATTAACGATACTTAATTAGACCGATAGGTAATTATTAAGCCATTTGATGCGGGGCTTAATTAAAAGCTGCGTCGGTTAATTGCTCACGGTGAGGCTTAATTTCGACAGTTATTAAGTAGAATGACTTAAAATTCACGAATTGGAAGATAAATCATTTGCGCGAAGAGCGTGATCATAAGTGAAGTTTAATGTACTGTAACTTTGAGGGTTTATGAGATTTCTGAAAATTTTTTGATTGGAGGTGATAGATAATTTTATGGTGTATAATTTTGACAGGTTTTGGTTTTGTGGGATTATTATTTTTGAGGTTATAATATAAAATGTAAATATTCGAAGTTTTTGTGTTTTATTAAGTTTAATCGTAAATAACTTCTAAAGCAGTTGAAATTTTGGAATGATCTTTCCGCCATTTAACAGAACGTTTAATTTTGAGTTCTCGTCTAAAATTTTATTAAAATTGATTTGTAATTAAGGAAGATATGATCAATTAAATATATTATATTAAGATCGACGAATGAAACGTGGTTAAAAGTGAAATTTTATAGCCTCTAACTCTGTAAGTGTATGGAATTTGTCCAAAATTTTGATTGGAGGTGAAAGGCAATTTTATGGAAAATAATTTTCTTGGATGTCACTTTTCGAGTTTTATTATCAAGCAAGTTATGAAATAAAATATAAATATTTTCCAATTTGATAGAAATTTTGAAAAGTCATGTTTAATTAATGATATCTTCTAAACCCTTTGAAATAATTAAATGATCTTAATATCATCTTAAAGAACGTTAATTTCTAAGCCAGTGAGCAGAGGTCCAAAAAAATTCGTTGGTAATTAAAAAAGATATGTCTAATTTAAAATTAATGCAAATTTGAAAAAACACAGAAGAATATCAGTTTGTTTAAACATCAAGTTTAACGAACTTTAACCCAATAAATTAATGAAATATTCACCAAATGTGTTGATAGATAATTTTATAGAGTATATTATTGTTTTTTTTTTAAATTTCCAGATATGATTACTGCTTAATTTATAACGGATAATATAAACATATTCATTTTTTCATTGAACTTTTAAAAAGATATGTTTAATGACCGATATCCTTAAAATAGTGTATTGTACTTAACACCGTACTTTTTAATGTTTCATTGTAACTTAACATTCCGAGTATAATCTAAAAACATTCCTAAATATCAAAGTTATCATTAAATAACGAAATAGTTGCATAAATACAAATATCTAAAACGTCTTATAAGAAGGTTCAACTTTATAGCATCATAATTTAAACAATTTTCTAAATATTTCAAATATAGTTTCTATCGTTTATTAACAATTTAATACTCTACCACATTACGAAGGATGATTTATGTACTATTAATAGTTCATGAGTTATTACTATAAATATAAACAATTCCACTTATCTCTCTTCCGTGGAAACGTTTTCATCATTAAAACTTTCTATTGAACTTGCCGTAATTCATGTTACATGATCTTACAATTAATTCAAAAAGAGGACTATTTCTTTGATACGCTAATATGTTAAACCTTTAAAATTTAAGATTTAAGAGTCAATATAACGTTTAAATTCATGAAAATGTAAATATTTGTTTATAATCTGTATAAACACGGCATTAAAGTATGAAAAAAAACGTTCAAAAATGCATGAATTCATATTTGGTTTAATAACTACGCTTTTAGCTAATTACGAATAACTTTATGATCGATTAAATGGGTAAAGGAAAGCTATAAATGCTATAAATTGTTGCATAGTGATATGCAACTTTATGAAGTCATTACTCACAAACTATATAAGGTATTTCAAAAATATTTACAACAATTAATGGACGATTTAATTGAAAATAATCGTGCTTAGTTTCATTTGTGCATTGTTAATTATTTAGAATTTACAGCTGTAAAATGAAAGGAAATAGATAACTTGAAGCCATTCTATTTGTTAGCTAGTTATTTGTAATTTTATGGAGTTATATCTCATATAATTTATGGGATTTTCGCGAAATTCCTGCCAACACCTTAAAGAATATTTAATTGTGAGTTACTGTACCGACTTTAAATAAAATACATTGTTAATTGCAAGAGATATGGCTCATTGAGTGGATTAAATTAAGAACCCTCGAATAAGTACATACATTTTTATTGAACGTTATGTTTGATTGACTTTGGTTCAGTAAGCTTATGGAATATCTTTAAAATATTAACGGATGCTGATAGGGAATTTTATGTAGAATAATATAGGTAACTTTCATTTTTATTTTATTGTTATTTTTTAAATTAGGAGCGTATATGTAAATCTTACTTTTTTCATTGATATTTTTAAAAAGTTATGTTTAATTACTGATATCTTTTAAAGCACTCAAAATAATTATATGTGCTTGGCATCGTAGTAAAGACCGTTTAATTGGGACTTGTCATCTAATATTTCAACCGAAAATTTTATTAATCTTAAAAGATATCATTGAGAAAGTAAATTATTTCATAACTATAAATATATAGAACATTACAATAAGATGGTTCAACTTTAAGTGGTTATAATTTAAAGAATTTTGTAGATAGCAACTAAGGAACAAATGCAACATTTAATAAAGTATATTAAAAACTCAGTT
>WSZQ02129518.1:11107-44395 GCA_019419845.2 Weissflogia rhopalogaster
TATTAAATTTTGTAGCTGTTTAAATTTTATCAATAGCTTCATTAGTCTAGGTTTTATGAACAATTTTCACCGTCAACATTAAGGTTAATTTATGACCAAACTAAAAGAAATATTTAAATGAGCTTTACAACAAATTATTAAGAATTTCTAGGAGAATCGTTAACTGTTTACAAAATTTTAGAAAATAATTAATTCTATTAGCAACTTTTGTCAAGTGATGACAAATTATTGACATTTTTAGTAATTGATGGAACTGCAATTTAAACTATTTTCTGAGAATATCCAAGGGATTTGTAAAGTGAAGTAGGGAACGCATTAAATTTTGAAGATAAAACTGTTAAAATTTTATCTGTAGCTTCACTAGTTCAGGTTTTATTAACATTTAAAGTTTACAAATTTATTGAAGCAACTTTATTAAATGTTGATAATTTTTTTGACACTTTCAGTGTGTTTCATGAATCAATAAATTGAAACCAAACTTAAGCTAAAATCAAAATAAAGCAATGAGTAAAAACATATTTTTTTCCAATCAGACAGGATACATCAAAACCGCTCAGGTGGACTATCAAATCGCACCGGATGAAGAGTACGATGCAGTGCGTCACAGCAAGACGTCGATTCGTCATCGATTAACCACACTGCCAAAAGACGCACGAATTATTCAGGATCATGATAACGACGAGATTCACAGTCACATCGAGAAGAAACGCCGTTACGTGCGAAGCAAACGATCCGTATCGGAAGAAGCAAACAACCTAAATCAGAATGGTCCTTACTACATCGAAACGCTGGTGGTAACCGACAGGAAAATGATAGAATACCACAAAACTGAAGATGATCTGACGAAATATATTCTTACATTGATGTCGCATGCCGCTTTATTGTTTAAAGACGCCACCGTTGGTAACCCTATCGATATCGTGGTTGTGGATATCATGATATTGAAGCATCAAGAGTTTAAAGGTCCTAGTAGTCATGGTGAGTAACATTCGTTTCTTTTTTAAGATACTTTTTTCAAATATAATTTGAGAAATTAACACATTTTTATAATAGCGATTTCAAACTTTGAACACATATAACAGGCAGACGATATTGTTTACTATAATGGCGTTAGAGATTTTGGATTATTCTTTTAATGCTTAATCAAATGATGTAAAAATATCTAAAATATCTTTGATAGTTTTCTCGTAAATTACGACCACAGTTGATGTTTTAAAGTATTAGAAGAAAATTAAGATTTTTGTTTGTCTAATTTTAAATTAGTATAAAAGCTGAATTACTAATAATAAGGAAATTAATTCGATGGTTCTAGATTTGTATTTAGTTGCTTAATACATACATGAAGAGATATTTCATATATATTTGATAGTTTTCGTATAAGATATGATGAAAGTTGATGTTGAAAATTATAAGACATTTTTTTTTGAAAATTATAAAGTAGGATAACCAACCTACTAGTCATGAGTAAGAAATTATTTGGACAATTTTGGATGTTTGTTTAGTTGCTTAATACATGTATGAAGAGATAATTTAAATATCTTTGATAGTTTTCTCCTAAAATGCGATCAAAGTTGAAATTGAAAATTAGCAGATAAAAATATTTTTTTTTGTGTGCCAAATTTTAAGTGGTAATAACCAGCGAAATAGTGATGATTAGGAAATAATTTTAATGGCTCTAAATTCTTATGTAGTTCCTGAATACAGATATGAAGAAATATTTAAGAAATCTTTGATAGTTTTCTCATAAAATATGATCAAAGTTGTTATTGCAAATGATCTGACAAAAAAATAGTTTTTGTCTTTAATTGCTTAAATAATTATAACCAACTAACTAATAATATCAAGCAAATTATATAGGTACATTCAGATTCAAAATTAAAGGCTCTATGAATATTTGAAAACATATCTCTATTAGTTTCTCCACAATTTCACTTCAAACTTTCATTAACCTATTTTTCAGAGGTTCTGAAGAAATTCTGTGAATTCCAACATAAAGAAAGCCACAAAAAACACGATGTTGCTCTACTATTAACCCGAAATCTCATCTGCATGAACACCTCAGTTGAGGTGTGCACAACATTGGGGGTTGCTGAAGTAGGTTCTATGTGTTCGCCGTCGAAAAGTTGTGCAATTGTTCGCGACAAAGGCCTCTCGACGTCGTTTACAATCGCTCATGAACTTGGCCACGTTCTGAGGTGATCATCTCGGCCAGTTTACATGTTATCGTTGGTCTTAATTTATGCCTGTCTTAATTATTTATAGTATGGCTCATGATGATGACACACGATGCGGACAGTTTTCACAGGCGCCGAATTTCATCATGGCGAGGTCACTTCACCATGAAACGCAACCTTGGCATTGGTCCCAGTGTTCCAAACATTATTTGACGGAGTTCTTGACGTATGTATGAAATTCAATAGTTCCTATCTTATAGAGAATTTAATTGGGAATAATTCAATGCAAACCGCTTGGTGATAACTATCATAGTTTTAATATTATTTTAAAGTTGATATTGCAAGTTTGAGTAAGAAAAATAGGATGGAATTTGTCATTTCGAAAATCATTAAATTTGACAAAACTTTTGAAATAATGATACTGTTATCATAATTATCCTTTGATGGAAATCATTACTAAATTCTAGATACGTTTCTCTTTGATACAGCGAAAATCGTTTATTTATATCATTTATAGTTTACTCGGAAAATGATTACAAACGCAGACTACCAAAAAATCAAGGCAACAAAATATTAATTTTGCATTATAGCATTTGATATCTCCTGATATCTTCCTCGATTCTAATCATCCCAATTCCCTGTTATCAGTTCTCCTAGCGCAAGTTGTCTTCTAGATATCCCCCATGAAGACCACATCCGGGACAATCCTCTACGGCCAAAAAACCGTGCGCTTCCCGGCGAAGCCTTCCAAGCTGACCGCCAATGCGAGCTGGAATTCGGGCCCGGATCTCGCATTTGTCCTTACATGCCTGTCTGCTCCACTCTGTGGTGCACCCACGAATACGACAACCGGGAAGAAGATACCGGCTGTAAGACTCAGCACATGCCCTGGGCAGACGGAACACCCTGTGGGAACAAGAAATGGTGCTTTCAGGGGAACTGCACCTCGAAAAACCACTTCCTAGAAGTAGCAGGTGGCTGGGGATCTTTTACTCCACATGGCAACTGCACCAGACCCTGTGGGGGAGGCATTCAGATGTCTGTCAGAGAGTGTAACAACCCAACACCTGCCCATGGAGGGTCCTACTGTACCGGACCAAGCCACCTTTATCAATCTTGTAACACCCAGGACTGTCCCAAGAATACGCCTGACTTCAGGGAACTGCAATGTGCTAGGTTCAACGGGGATCATAAAAAATTGGTGGGATTGGATAGCAACGTACGATGGGTGCCTAAATATGGTACAAGTAAGAACATAACCTCTAAATTACACTATTAATCATCTAGAAACTTCAACTCAGAACTGGAAGACTAAAAGGTTCCTTATTGCAGATTCAGAGGATGCCTGTAAACTCTACTGTCGTGTGGACCTCTCCTCAGCCTACTTCCTCCTTCGGAACAAGGTACTCGACGGTACCAAATGTGGTCTGAACAGCCATGACATCTGCGTGAACGGAGTATGTATGGAAGGAGGTTGCGACAACGTTTTGGCTTCCAACGTCACTTTAGACGATTGTGGGATCTGTGGGGGGAACAACAAGGAATGCTGTCGGATCTCAGGTTTCTACAACAGCACAGACTATGGTTACCACCATGTTGTTCAGATACCTAAAGGCAGTACCAACATTCACATCGTTCAGGGTTCAGACCCTGACAGCAAAGACGAGAACTATCTCGCACTCAGAGAACCGGAAGCTACGGGGAGTCAGAAAAGGTACCTCCTGAATGGATACTCCATGATTTCGGGCTATGCCAAGGATATCATCTACGGGGGATTGACTTTTATCTATAGTGGAAGTAATAATACAAAGGAAGAGTCGATTATGACACCGCCAAAAGCAAAATTAACTAAGGATATCATCGTGGAGATTCTTCAGGTCGGGAACTTAACCTATCCAAACATAACCTGGTCATACACTATCGCTTGTAAAGATTCTCCGAAATACAGTTGGGAATATTATAAGGATAAATGGACTGACTGCAATGCGATATGTAGAGGATATCGTTATCCCATGATGAAATGTAAGGATATTGAGAGGAATGTTGAGGTTGATAGGTTATTATGTGAGAGTCAGCCAAGGGACAATGCAAAGGAGTGCAATACGCATTGCGAACTCCAATGGAGGATTGCTCAGAAGGGACCATGTACTGCGTATTGTGGATCTGGGTAAGTTAATATTTGTTAAATTGGGGACAAATTAGTGAAAACCCGCATTTTGTATCTTGTTTAGTTTGGTAGCAATTTGACCTTGAAAATACCACATGTAATTTTTAGAGGTTAAGGTTTAGACACTTATAACTTTGGAACTAATAGGGTTAGAGATAAAATCGAAAATGTTTCAGATAAGGCACATATGTGCTTATAATATGGTGAAAGACGCAAGTTGATATCTTTTATATTTTCGTAGTAATTAAACTATAAAAGGTATACTTAAATTTTGCTATCATTTTTAGAGGTTAAGATTGAATCTCAAATAACCTTAAAACTTTGAGGGTTAGAGCTAAAACCGCTAAAGATTTAATTAGGTTAGATATTTGTTTATAGTTTAGTGAAAGACCAATATTGATAACTTTCATAGTTTGGTAGTAATCTTAATGTAAACTTCGGACATCATTTGGAAATTGAAAAATTTACAGTTGGCGAAATTTAACCCATGAATGCATCGAAATCCATGCCACCAGCAAACAGCAACATAGTATTGATAATCGACACTGCTCTGGTCTTCCCAGCCCACCAGGTCAGGAACGCTGTGAGGGTGCCTGCAAGTCTACTCGCTGGGACTATGAGGAATGGGGTCCCTGCAGTAAGACTTGCGGCGGTGGTTACCAGAAACGCAAGGCAACCTGCATCAACGCCATGGGTGAAGCCATGATTGATATCTACTGTTTCGGGCAGGAGAAACATGTGAAGCAATCCTGTGGGGAAGGGAAGTGTCCAGCATGGTTTTATCATGATTGGTCCTCGGTAAGTTACTAAACTGTTAGTCCCTTAAAAATACCATGTCCCATACAAATCCCATGTCCCATAGAAATCCCACGCCTCATAAAATACGTTAAACAATCCTGTTGGAAAAGAAAATGTCATATATAGTTCTACCCAGAATCGTCTCTGGTAAGTCATTGTCCTGGTAAACCCACAGAACTCCCATTGACTGTGAAGTGACAAGATTAAGTCATTGGTACTCTCAATATAACCTCAGTATCTCTAATCTAGCCTAAGATAACCTCCTCTAACGATGCTCCAACAAACTGTTTCCAGTGCTCCGTCTCCTGTGGTACGGGAATTCGTCGTCGTAAAGTATCCTGTCGTATTGGGAACCAACTAGGTCCTCCCCACTTCTGCACCCATCCACGACAACCCCTCGAGGAACCCTGCACCAATCCGGAATGTTTCACCCCGATCTGGATGACAGGCGACTGGAACGATTGCAGTGGTCCCTGTGGAGAGTCCTACCAAAGACGCCTCGTCACCTGTATGGACGCAGACACTCAAACAAACATCCCGGACACGCACTGTGATAACCTCCAACGACCAAGGAACACCCAGAGCTGTACAACCTCCGCCTGTGAAACCACCTGGATAACCTCAAACTGGGGCAACTGCTCGAAACGCTGTGGGGAGGGAGTCCAACGTAGAAAGGTCCTCTGTATGCGAAAGGACCAACAACCTCAGGGCGATCATCAGTGTAAATCCCCGAAACCCTTAGAAAGCAGGTCATGTACTGGAGCATGCCTACAGGATCGAGTTGAGGTTAAGCTCCGCCATTCAAACAATCACCATGCCAAGGAGCAGCATTTCTATGAACATGTTGCACTTAATCCAAATTATTACAAACCTGAGGGGAGTTACAAATGGGTAGCGCAGCGTTACCATAGATGTTCCACATCCTGTGGGACAGGGTATCGAAACCGGACCGTTTCCTGTATTCTAACAACACCTGATGGTAATAGTATCACCGTAGCTGATGCCCTCTGTAATGATGTCCTTCAGAAACCACAGACTTCTTCAACCTGCCGGAGGTACAACTGCGAGTACGCCTGGTTGGAGAGTGAATGGTCCAACTGTTCAAGAGCCTGTGGGAGGGGTATCCGAACACGGGGTGTCACTTGCAATAAAGTCCATCGACGTCCTGTGCTTCATTTCACCCTGACAGACATCAGACACTGTGCAGTTATCAATAAACCTTCGTTCAGGGAGCGTTGTTCTGAGATGGAGTGCAACGACCACTTCAGATGGAAAGTGGGAGAGTGGGAGCGTTGTAAAACCCCATGCAAGGAAGAGAAACAAACCAGGAAGGTGCAGTGTATGGATCGTTCAGGGAATCGAGTTGAGAACCGTCATTGTTTAGCCCTGAAGAGACTTAAACCACGTCGACGTCGGAAATGTGGAGGTGAGAAGTGCAAAGCTGGAAGTTGTAAGGAATACCAATGGGACAACCACCAACGGATCAATGGACCATATTGGCTGAGGATCCATAACAAACCTGTGGAGATATACTGTTATCAGATGGACTCCCCACACCCGCAGGAGTTCATCAGTCTGATTGACCTCGAGTCAAATTACGCTGAAGTGTACCAGGAGAAATGGGGATGTCCTGAGGGGAGTAGAAGTGGGCCGTGGACAAAGTTCTATAAACTCAGACTTGATATTCACAGTATGAGAATTATTCGTAAGTCTGATAATATCAGGGTCATCAATTTATTGTAATTTAAAATTTGTGGTTTAAGCTGATGACTTTACTTTCTCTTCAAATTCTACGGAACTTCAGATTCCTTTGGGAACGGCTGGGGACTGTTTTGATCAGGTTTGTACACGGGGACGGTTCCAGATCAACTTGACAGGGACGCCATTCAGGATTGGCTCGAATATTCATTGGATTTCTTACGGGCAAAATCCTACGAAGCGGATATCGCAAATTACAAATGTAAGTAACAATTTTATTGGTTAATAACTTGCTTAATAATAATAATAATAGAAAAGTAGCTTAAACAGATTTAGATTATGTAGAACATGTACTTTTAGAATGTGTAAGGTTTTCTTTTTATACTATTTGTTAAAATGCTAAAATTTTGAATTTTTCGAAAAAAAATAACGAGAGAAAAGGAAACTAGACGACTTTAGATTCTTTAAGCTATGAACTTTCAGAATATTATACGTTTTACTCTGATAGTATAGGGTAAAAGTCTAAAATTTTGAATTTTTTCAAACTTTTCGTAAAAATTACCTTGAGGTAGATTGGTAACGTCAAACTTTGATGTGAATGTGAAGTGAATGATAACAAATGGTGATAAAAACAAAAATTAAACAACTTTAGATTCTTTGGAATATACACTTTCAGAATACTTCGTTTTTGATTCGGATGTTTTCAAATACTATTGTGATCTAAAATCAATTCTTAAAACTTTGAAGTCAAATAAAAGCTAAACTAAAAACGCTAAAAACAAAATTTCAACAGCTTCAAAATCTCTAGTTAATGAAACCTTACTTTCTAGAAACCTTACTTAAAATTTAATCACATTTTATATAATGGTTCAAATTTCATATTTGCAAAAAAATTGCATCGACTAAAAATAATTTGAAACATTATATTTAAAGCCTCATAAAATCTAAACTAATAGCACAACAAATAAAATAAAAACGGTAAACTTTTCCTTAGTTAATCCACTTTCTACTAATATATACTTTCTTCCACTTTATTACTGATTGATTCTTTCCTGATTTTAGAAAATTATATCCGGTTACTGCGGTGGTAACTGTGGTGGCTGTAAAGTAAATCCCCACGTGGGCCTCAAAGTAGAAATCACATGAACCATGCCACCTATACACCAGGGACGACAAGCCAACTACCTCAATAATCACGTGTCATCAATCTATCTCACGATAGACGCCACATACATGTCGAGCGAATAAAAATCGAATCAAAACTGCAATAATTCGTCTGAAAACTTTCAAACAACTAAGAGCAGCTCTCTATAAGTACAAATACTCAGCTCTCTTTTCAACCATCCACTGCCACGTGTCATCCGATGCCTCCACACAAATACTCATGCCTGCCACGTGTCCACACCGAAAGTGCCATGATAAAAATTGCCAAAAAAACGCAAGAAAAACGCAATAACGTAACAAAAACCATTTTTTGTAAAATAATGTAAATAATTCGTACTTCCTATTGGAAGTACACACATATCTCTCTTATTTTATATTTTATATACCTACAACTGCCAATTATTAACGCAATAATTAAGTTTTAAGTAGCCAGAAAGGAATTAATCAAACAAATGCAATAATTAATGAAACTGCCATGCTTCGAACACAAAAATTTGCAATTATAAAGTAATTTTCAGCATTGTAATCGAAATGCGAATCAATTTCAGCCATATAGTCCCGATTTTTTTTCTTGTTAATACTTGTAGTTTGTACGTGTGTACTTATTTATGTCGTTAATTGTTGTAATGAGCTAGAAATGAACGAAATTTGTTTTAAAGTTTCGAATTCCTGCGTTTAAAACCGTGCAAAACTTTGGAAAGTATTGTTTTTTGCATTATATACACGCATATTGTCTATTTATTCATTTTTGCACTGTTTTATGTTAAGATAATGAAATTAATAATAAATTTACAAAAAAAATTGTTGGCTTGCATATTTTTTATTGATTTTAGGGTTAGATATAAAACTTCGCGTTAAAGTGGGACGTCCAGAAATCATTGATTATTATCGATTACGATTGGTGCTATTAATCGGTTATTATCTATAACTAATCCCGATAATAATCTATTAATGATTCCAGATACTGATTCAATTGTTGATAATTATTTATGGTTTGTACATTGCTGCCATCTATTAGTGATACTCTAAAGTTTTAAGAATCTGTAAATTTATTTTAGGTTTAATGTTCCTCAATTCAATATATAAACATAATAAACCTGTTATATATTTATTCGTAACTGCACTGTTTTTAGTTCAATTAAAGAAATTATTAATTAATTTTATCGATTTTTTAAATTTTTGGCATTGTTATTGGCAACCAGTTAGTCACAAAAATAATTTTAACTTTAATTATCATAAATTATTCCAGATTTTATAGAATTGCATAAGATTTCAGACTTTTATAAAAATTAGATATTATAATTATCATTTAGAGCGGCTTTATTTAAAAATTTAAAATCAAATTGAACGTATGCAACCAGTTATACTAAACTTTTTAGTGACAAATTTTCATAATGGTATATAACCTTAAAATTAAAAAATTTCACATCGATTATCAAAAATGTCGAATTTTCGTAAAAATAACGTATGTTAAACATGCAAACACATCTCAATGGGTTGATCGATCAATATTTTGTATATTTTAAGGCTTTGTTGGATGTGACAATTGGGGAATTCGCTCCAATTGCAAGTAGTTCACAGCAACAGGTTTCCCCGCCAATTAATCCGAAAAAATCGGAAAATTTCACTAAACTAAATAGAACTGCTTCGAATTTATGGTCTAATTACATGTCTGGCGACTGCAGCAATGATGAGGAGATATCTTCAGTAAGTATCAGTTTAATTTCCTGGAAATAGTATTAAAAAATAATTCATTGAACATGATTTTAGACACAGTTGAGTAAAAACATTTCTTCTTCAAATCTATTCAACTCTAAAGAATGGAATACTGCTCATGATACACATTATTCACCCGATAATGCGAGTATAAGAAGATTGAAACGGGACCTTAATATTTCGGGTCCAATTCCATCGAAATTGGTTGCAATTGTAACGCAACTAGATTATGGAAAACCTTCCAAGGATACACGCAATCTCATGTTAAATGATCTAACAGGTATGAGTTTCGTTAATTTAGTGTAGATATACGTATGTAGGTGTGTGCGTGTATGGGGAGGGGGATGTCTGGGTGTGTGCCGGAGTATATAGGTGAAACTACGTGTAGGTGTGTTTTTCGAAATATAGATAAAATGTTTTGTACATACATGCTTCGTTTTAAGGTAAAATCGAGGCCATTTTAGCCGGTGGTATCCAGAAACCTGCAGAGCTTTCAGAAAATTCCGTTTTAGTTCTTCAGAATTTTAAATTACTGCGAGTAAAGGCAAAATTCATCCATTCTTATTTATATTTTAAGTGGGAGAATGTTCATGCTGTGTATTCACCAAATATATCAAGAATTGGTTGTTTTACACAGAGGAAGAAAGTCTTCCCACAAAAACCTTTAGAAAGTCAACATTGCGATAGTAAATTGCCAAAAACCGTTGTAAATGAACGAAATACTTCCCAATCTTTGAAATTGGTCGATAAACAAGAATTTGTTTTTCCAAACTTAGATTTCGACTTTGAAGATGATTCTGACAATGAAAATATTAAAATTGATAAATTGAAGAAAAATGTCGATAAAATCAGGATTAACTCTAATATTTTGATTCCAAATTTAGAATTATCTGGAAAATTAGATAATTGGAAAGAAAATCCAAAGAAATTTGTATTTAAACCTAAAAATTTAAATATTCTTGAAAACTCGTGTAAAAAATCTTTGGAAAATACAATTTCTTGTAATATGTCTGGAAATAATTTGTTTCTAATGTCAAATTTGGATTTTGATGATATTAATGATGATGAATCTACATTGAAAATAGATATGTCTTCTTTAAAAACCAAGAAAATACGTTTAAACAATGATGAATTCAATAATTCAACAAGAAACAGTCAGAAGATTCCAAAGGCTGGAAATATTCAGCCAATAAGCCCAGTTCCACCCTTTGAAGATGTTAATGTTATGTTGAACACAAGGGAGTCAAAGACGTCTAGTTGTAAAGCAGAGTTAAGATCAAAATTACGCAAATTTGCGTATTTTAAGAAAGATGTATGTCTTTCAGAGGAAACCCATCGTCCATCGAAAGTACCGAAAACGTTAAATGACTCGGATGTTTTGAGAGAGTCACAGATTACGATTAAAACGCAAAATCCGGCGGATCAACCGATTGTTGATGATGTTTTTGATGGGTTGGATCTCAATTCAGTGTTTGATGATTTTTAAGAAAATTATAACGAAAGAGATATACAAAAATATAATATTTTTTTTAAATATATCTTCGTAAGAATAAGACGAACTTTCAGACACACTTTTTGAAAGTAGGTGTTTGGATATGCGTTTGTGAGTGTACACTAAAACGTGTGTACGTATATGTAGGAGTATTTGTGAATGTGTGTGTGTGTCTAGAAGAGTATATGTGTATTTAAAAAATGTGTGTGTGTGTGTGTGCGCGTAAGAATGTAGAAGTGTGTGGGTATGTGTAAAGTGTGTCTAGAAGTATGAGGAATATAATGTGTATGCGTGTGTGATGTGTATGTACATATATGTGTGATGTGTATGTACATATATGTGTGATGTGTATGTACATGTGTGTGTGTGTTTGAGGAGAAGCGTGTGGGTTTACACGTGAAGTGTGTGTGTGTGTGTGTTTGAATGTGTTTTGAGAAGCGTGTGGGTGTACACGTGAAGAAGTGTGGCGGTGTAGAAATGAGTGAATGTGTATGTTGCAGTTTCTGTGTGTGTTTGTGTGGAGAAGTGTGTTTGTGTGTATAGAAAGTGTGTGTGTGTGATAAAAGTGTGTTTATCCTGAAATGTGTATAGAAATTCGTTTATGTATGTAGACGACTTCAAGTATGCTTGTGCGTACAGAAGTGAATCTATGTGTGAGCATATTATAAATTGAAAAGAAAAACGAAAATGACTAAAGAATGATGAATATTACAAATCCTCAAAAAAAAATCGTTATCGAGGATTCGAACTGTGGAAATGAAAAAAAGCGTAATCAACAGTGTAAATGTAAACAACATAAGCAACTATAAACAAAAAAATATCATCACATCGTCCCACAAAACAAATCAAAATAACCACACGTAGATATATATTTTAAGTTTTTGAAAGTTTATTCCTTCATTGTTATTTCATTCATTATAATCAAATATTATAATTAATGTATATTACACACACCCGCATGTAAAAAAAAGCACATGCAAGTATATTTGTTACTTCAAAGTTGTTACCTCCAATCAAAATCGAATATAAACATCTTTCATTGTTATTCAATTATTCATATATCATTATATCATCAAAGAACAAAAACCCATTTTTACCAATTAAGAAAAACAAGTTTCGATTTTTAAAAAGCTATATATACTAATATTCAATAATAGCAATGACAAAACGAAAAAAAAACACACAAATCAACCGCAACAAAACCATGTTTGTTAATCAGTCAAAACTATATTTGTCATTACAATCCATCAAAAAAAAGTTCCAATTTATTATACAAAAAAAAGGAAAGAACAATATTTGCAATAAAATGATGCAACTATGAAAAACTATCTATATAAGACCATCCGCAACATTGTTTTCCCAACATTGGGAAAATTTTTTAGCCAAGTCTCACATACGCATGAAAAAACACGCGTACCTTGCCTTTTGAAACAAGAAAAAAACTAGTATAAACTCCACGACACCATCAAAATCGTCGCGACAGCAAAAAACGGCTTACATACGGAAAATGAGGATAAACGAAAAAAAATTATTGACAAACAAAACAGCGCCTAACCTATGTTTTGCTCCATCTAACAGTTCGCTCTCCTAACCCAACTTCTTTTTTTGCAATATACAAAAATGCGCCTGCTGTAAAAATCGTCCTGTCAAACTACCCTCCGTTCACATCGTAGTCGCACGTGCGTAGCTTTATATATGCGCATGCGCGTTGTACTTAAAAACCTCTCTCACGTTTCTTGTTTTTGTTTACAATTTGTCGCTACTTAATTTTAGGTTATGTTATTAGTTATCAAGTCAAACAATCACGAGTGGAGAAGAACCTATGAAATGAGTTTGTTAGCAACGTCTTTGTTTCCTTTGCAGGTTTTGCTTCTATTCACAAAACAACAAAAATTATAAATGATTGTGCAGATTGCTTGCATGATACCTATGTAAATATATATATTTCTTGCTTCCCTTGTTCGTTTTTTGTGTTTTCGCAAGTGACACCAACTTGGTTGGATTAAAGGTCGATAGGCTTTCTTGGACAGGAAAATAAAATCGAAGAAATTGTAAAAGTAGGAAAACACACGCGAGCAACGAGCTGGGTTTTATTTTTCCATTTAGGTTTTCGGTTGGGCTGATGGATTGGATTTTTTTAAAGGTTGTTGGAGAGGTGGTTCTTATGTTTGCAATTTTTTTGGTGACTGTTTCGCTCTATAGGTACTGGTTGCGTTGTTGTGGCATCCGCTTAGTCGCACACACATCGCGCCCGATTTGACGTCGACGCCGCTACTCATCCTCTTCCTGCTGCTGCAGGTGCAAAGAGTGAGAAGATGGCATCGAACTGAAGGATGGCGGGCGGGGGTGTGTGTGGAGGTGATGGTGGTGTGACGGCGCCGTCGTCTAGTCCTTGTTCTTCTCGTCGCGTGGCTTCGCGCCGCCGAAGATCGTCGACGACTGCGACGTCTCAGCGATCTGATTGACGGGCGCGTCGACCGTGCGGGGCTTCAGTTGCAATCGTTTTCGATTTGATACATCTGTAAAGAAAGCCAGTGTTAATAAAATAATCGTCCTTAACCTAGAAGAAACCGACATATCCCAGTAGTAACGTAACTTAAAACTAAATTAACCTAGAATTAACATAACGTAAGAATAACTTACATACTCTTACATACTAAAAAATAGTATATTGTACAACGAGCATTTAATGCTATACATTGTTTAGGAGTTTGACCAGTTGTACTACGAGCCGAAGGCGTGTACCACAAGTCATATGAGTAAGCAATGTGTATTGCATGGGAGTTGTAAACTATGCTATTTTTATGACAATTGCATGAGAAGAAAAATGAGAAAATAATGAGTAGATTTAGTTTTCAGTCGATGGCACAAGCGCGGTGTACGCGAGCTATTATGAATCTACCAGTACTGATATGATCAGTTTTTTGGCGTTGCCGGCGTCTAGCTAACCGGAGCAAGTGGCCCTTCTGAAGAGGGTGGCTACTATTGGATTATAGTTGTGTTGTGCGCACCCCCGAAATACGCATTCCGTCAGTGCAACAGGGCTGTCAGGTAAGTGTGCGCTTCCGCTGTTTTTTTTTTGTGATGACTCCTTTGGCGAAGCGAACCATATGATCAGTCAGTTAATATAAATGTTAATATAATGTATACACACAATCACAAGTAAATTCATCTTTGTTATAAAACAAACATGCATGTTTAAAGACCGTTTTAATTTGGTTATTGAACCAGATCTTTGGTCATTAACATGTATCTTTTGGTTTATCTTTGCTAGGGCCAAGTTTATCTCAAGCCGAACTAAGGTTAAATAGATAAATCTTAGTCTGACTAGATTTGAATTTAACAAAGTATCAATTTTTAACAAGGGGAAAGAAACATGTATTAATTCATCAAAATCAAATAGATAATTTTAAAGAATACGACTATCTATTAAAATTGCGATAATATGATAATTTTATAATAATTAGCATTAATAGACATGTAAATATTTACTAAACAAGTAAATTGCACCCAATGTTTACTCAACAGTAAATGTTTCAAGATAATCATAGTTCAACCTCTGCCCTCATTAAATTCCCATTATGCGAAATATCCGATTTTCTTACAATCATAATTAGTATATTCCACTATATAACTAACTTTGTGTTGGAAATGAAAATTAAGATTAAATTATAACGACTTACCTGGATTTGTGCTTGGCATGTCATCGGCAAAAGGCTTCCGATCGGGCCGCCTGCCCTGACCGCCGAAACCACGTGGTGCACTACCTGGCCCGCCGCCACCCGGTCCACCACCACCACCGCCTCCCCATCGGCCGCCACCGCCGAAACCGTCCTCGCCAAAGTTGCCGTAGTTGCCACGATGTCCTCCGCGATCACGATCGCGATCTAAATTTTTCAAATTGTAATCGTAGTAGCAATGTTTAATAGTTAATTTCTCAGTTAATTACTTAGATAATTAGTAATTATCAAATTCTAGGGTATGTAAGGTAATATGTTAAACGAAAGTTAAATTGATAGATGTGGAGAGGATAATTAAAACGTCATGAGACAAGATAGAACCGAGGTTTTCAAACTCGAAAGGGTGGGAGGCACCAATAAATTGTATTAAAAAGGCGCAGTTATACAAAGTTTGGAAACCTCTGGGCTAGAACATTGATATTGAGCAGGTTATATGATGGAAAATAAAGGAATGTAGGAGCCATGGATATAGCCTGATAAGGTGAATGTGAGATTAAGAAAATATTTTTTAAACTATGCGTTAGCAATTAAATAGGTAAACTATAGAAATTTCAGTTATGCAGTGTAATATTAGTTAATGAAAATTAATGTCGGAGGAAAGTTAGATTAGGTTTTAAAACCAAACTAACTTTTCTATTAAATAGATTTTTCAATTTTCTTAATTCGTTCATTGATCGGTAAAGTATAATATAATTAAAAAAATCAAAGAAAATAGTGTTTTTATTGTCTAATGATTTTCTAATAACCAATTAGAAATGAATATAAAATTTAACACTATCCTGCTTGGTGATTTCATTTGAAACCACAATAAACAATGATAAAATCCATGTTAGATTACGGCTTCCAACAATTAACATCGTAAATACATATATTTTGCATTATATTACGGCATATATTTTCATATTGATTTATCGAAATGTTGATGAAACCAAATAGCTTTGTGTTGCATGCACGTTAACACGGAGGACAGTAAATAAAATGAGTCGTAAGCAATATTATACGCTACACCAATGCTTTATTTTTCAGCCAATTTGGCAATTTGGAATATTAGGTGGCCCACAGTATTTCAATGAACAAACCTCTATACAGACCAGAGGACGATTTTGACCACCTGGTTTCATGGCGAAACCATTAAGCATGCAAGTGTTAAGGCAAAAGAAAGTAATGTTAACCTTACTAACCTACTTGTCACAAGTTAGTTTAACATGTCGAAGGAGGTTAGGTTAGAATATGTGATGAGAATTAAGGTTAGAAAAAGTTAGGTTAGACGTTAAATATAAAATTACTAAATCAATCAAGAAAACAATTAAATTGAGGAAAGAAAAGTGAGATTAGATATTGATAGCAACACTTAAAGGTAATAAAAATATACCCTGCAGAAAATTAAAAAAAAAATCTTAAAACTAATGGAAGTAAACTACACTTACCGGTAAACGTACCACGTGGCCTACCACCACCGCCACGGTCATAATCATCGTTGTAACCGCCGCCGCCGCCGCCGCCACCACCACCGCCTCCGGCGCGATGATGCTCAGAGCGACTGGGGCCGCGATTGAAGCCGCCGCCTCCTCCACCACCACCGCCGCCGCGACCACCACGTCCGCCACGATCGAAACCACCGCCGCGATCGTTGCGCTTCCCTTCGGCGACGTCAATCTTAATAACGTGCTTCTGCACTTCCACCTGCCCGTCCATCTCTACTGCCTCCTTTAGGTCGTCGATCGTGTCGAACTCCACGTAGCAGAAGCCCTTAAACCGATCCGTCTCCTTATCCATCACCAGCCGAATGTTCTTGATCGTCAGATTCGGGAAGATCTTGTTGATGTCTCCCTGCACGAGGCCCGACGGCAGATTGCCGAGGAACGCCGTGTACGGCGCTTCCGTCGGGAACGGCTTGCGACCTCCTGGACGTCTTCCACCTCCACCTCCTCCATAATCCCTAAAAAATGAAAATTGTATTAAAAGCAATTAACTATCGAACTATGAATATTGTATTTATGAGTTATATCTGCTATAGCATAAAACCTTATAAACGTTTTTCGACAAATATGCTGCAAATATTATTGAAAATGATTAAGGGGTGAAATTTGATGATAACGCTGATGGGGGCGGGTGAATATACTGTAGTAAGTTAGTATATTCAACGCACATGCTGTTTTTCTTCAAGCATGTGCTTCATGCGGTTCACGCCGCCTTGGAAACAACACAAGCTATCCACGAAGGTGGTGGTTAGGTGTCGTACAACCACAACCCTCTTGGAGAAGGTTTCCAAAGGTTCAGCCCATGTCTGCCGCGAGTTTTCACTGATGAATTCGCCGTTTTTCGGCAGCGTTAGGCCGCAGGATGCTCTTACCTGTTATCGCGCTCCTCATAGCGACGGCCGGCCATATTTGATAACCTTGGCGGAGAAAACGCGCCTGTGCCCGAGAGAGAAACCGCGCGCGCCGCGAGCGTTACACACGGGCAGGGGCCCCGGCAGGCTACACACACACTCTCTCTCACACGCACACCGACACGCGCGCCCAGCCACACACACTCATACACACACAACCACCTCTCTCACACGAGCGCACTACACATGTGTTATCATCGTTCGTCGGGGTGGGCGTCTACTAGCTACGGCCGTCTTTCTTCCACCTCGCTGACGACGATGGCGTTCGATGTGTGACCGATGATGTGTTGCTATTGCTGCTGCTATGATCGTAAACAATGTGGATCAGGGAAACGGAAACCCTCGCCTTTTTCTCGTCGCTGAAAGGCGTTTGTTTGCTCGTCCTGCTGCCTCGGTCGGCTTTCACGCACTCTTCGCCTGCATGCACGCCCGTCTTGCTGCCCACCGCTGTGGATGACAATCTGACGCACTCATAGACAATTTTGACTCCCCCGTGTCGCATAAACAATGCACGCGCGCGAGCAAACAATCACGCAGCTACAATCGGAACGACGCGGAAAACACAGTGCGCGCTTTATTCCCGGCACCGCCGTACCACGATCGCTATAAACAAACGGTTTAAATCTGGGGAATTTTGCTTTGTTACATTGGCATAGCTAATTCTTTTACTTATGCAACCACATTAATTTATATCTAAATAATAATTGTTAACATTTCTGTACATTAGAAACACAAGACTATTAGAATTGAATAGTTATAAAAATTTATTTGTAATTTATGGATATTTATTTTGCAATGTTAGTCACATTGGAAGCTTCCACAAGATTTAATTTTACTTATTGAACGATTCTGTAACAATTACTCTAAAGCTCTAACGTTAAAAAGACGTAAGACTCAGAAGTTTCAGTCACAAATTTATATCAAAACTCTTAATTTCTACATATAACAATTATTCAAAACCTAGGGAAATTCTCAAGGCAACATTGATGATTCCAAGCTTCGGGAATATTTACTTACTATAAGTTGGTAACATTGTAAGCTTTTTCTTACGACTGTTTATGACGATCGTGACGATAGTCAACCCGAAATACATCAGAAACCGCGTTGTGATCCGTGACCATGGCGAGCGACGTTGTTTTCGAAAACAGTGATGCTGAAAAACCACAAACAAACGCCAAGAAACCGCGCAACAACTTTCTAGACCACTTCAGCAAACTCACCAGCCATAAGCAGAAGATACGTCTGAAGAGCGGCAGTCAAATCATCCGGCACTTGCAGAAAAACTCTGAAAATGTATGTATCGCACATGTGTACTACATAACCTTAAAGGAAACAACCAGTAATCATTTTTCTATCAAAATTTTAGGATGACGAATATAGTTACGCTGTCGGGCGTCTTGTGCGTGGCCTCGGCGCTTCCAAACTCAACGCACGAATCGGTTTCTACAGCACTCTCAACGTCCTCCTGCAAACTTCTGAAAAGTTCGAGGTTAATAACATTTTTGAGGTTATCGAAAAGGAATTGAAAACAAGTGGGCAAAACTCGAAAAGTGTAAGTCTAAAATGCTTAAAATTTGCTAAAACTTCAACTGGAAGTATGGCTGAATGTTTTTAGGAAAACGCAGATGTTTACACAGGTTTAATCCTCGTCTGTGGTGCTCTTCTTCATACGGGAAAATTTACAGAGCTTGATGACGATAAAAAGAAGAGTGTTCTTCAATATTTGGTTGATGCAAGTACGAAAAAATCATATTTGGGACTTCTAGGTGCTTCTATGATTGTTGACACATTGTCCAAAGTAAGTAAAAATTATGCAAATTAAAGCGGCAAAAAATATAACTCTTAAAAATGTTTCAGACCGAAAAAGAAGTTTTTGCCAGGCATATTATCCCTGTATTACGTCCCCAATTCAAGAAACCTCTAAAAGACTACACCATCGATCAACTCTATCTTCTCCTAAAATGTGAAGAACATTTTCCGGGAGTAATCAACTCGAAATTCCTCTCGAACATAATTGAATCCGAAAAAATCATCAGTGAACACAACCTGAAGGCCATTTCTCAAGTTTTGCTGGATATATCGCCTGGAAAATGCATAGGACAACACCCTGTTTATCCATACATCGCTACAAAATTTGTAAGTACTTCATTTCTCCCTAAAATCCTGCAAAAACTCGACGAAAACTTTGCCAACTTCAGCCATGCAAAACACCAAGTCCTCTGTGTTTTACTCAAGCATATTGTGGAAAATCTTAACGATCCCACACATATCACCTTTGTTTTCGGCAATAATTTGTTGGTTGATACAATAAGGCATTTTAAAACGACGCCCGTGAGGCAGCAAGACGAGATAAAAGTCGCCACAGTCGGTTTGTTAAATACCACTGCTGAATGGTCGAAGAAAGACGAAATTTCCTCCGAAATCAAAGTAAAACTTATCGAAAGATTACTATTTTACCCCGGGACGTTTATTTTTGAGAAAATCACGGGGACGAAGGTTTTGCAAAGCGTGACAGCGACGTTAGATGTCGCAGGTGTTGAGAAACTTTGCGAAATTTATCGAAAAGTTGTCCTGGGTGAGTTTATCAAAAAGAAAAACGATAAAGAAACAGAGACTTGGTTGAATCTTGATCGGGTGTATGCCGCACAATTGATTGTGAAACTTATTCAACATCCTGCAATGCGTGGTGAGCAGGATTTCAAAATTTCACAGTTGAGACTTTTGCTAGAAGTTGGTTTAATGAAAAGAGAAGGAATTGGGGCGGATTTAAGTGCGAAGCTGAAAGAGACCTTCTTTTCGGCATTGGATTTCAAGTTTAGAAAACTACAGGATGTGATTGCGGTGCTTCCTGCTGTAGTTAGGACGTTAAATGAGGAGAGGGGGAATTTAAGAGGGGACTTACCCAAAGATGGATGGGCTTTATGGGAGAAAAGTGTAAAATTGTTGGAAAAGATTGAGAAAAAGTCTAAGGAAAATCATTTGACTATGGTTTTCCATGTTTTGTTCCTGCAAATGTCGTTGCAGTTATTGAACGACGAGAAATTGGCTTCGGATTCTTTGAAGGAGTTGTTTTCGTGTTATCAACGTAGGAAAAGTGGGAAATCTTCTGGGGAAAGTGGAAAAGCTCCTGGAAACGGTGGGAAAAGTTCTGGAAAAGGAAAACGCGAAGAAATTGAAGAAAATTGTGAAGTAAGTGAAGAGGATGAGATTGAATGGATTGAAGTTGTTATCGATTTGTTTTTGAATCTTTTATCGCACAATTCGCATCTTTTGAGGAGTGTAATCAGTCGAGTGTTTCCACATCTATGCAAATATCTCACAGCTAGTGCTTTGCAACAAGTTTTACATGTTTTGGATCCAAAGAGTGAGAATAATCCGTTGAGTCACTTTTCTGATGATAGTGACGATGCCGAAAACTCAGAAAACGACGATAATTCCGATGAAAACTCGGAAAACTTTAAAGAAATTGAAAACGAAAGTTCTGACGAAAATACTGAAAACTCAGAAGAAGACGATGAAAACAACTCCGAAGACTCCGATGAAGAAGAAACGCAGAATGATAAACTCCGTCAGGCTTTACATCAAGTTCTCCTAAAAAATCGACCACAAAATGGACATCTCGACAACGACGAAGATTCCGACGTTGACATGGATGAACTGTCGGAGAACGAAGGTAAAGAACTCAACCAACAACTAGCTGAGGCATTCAAACAGTTCAGACCGCAGTTAAATCAGAATAATAAGAAAAAGCAATCCAAAGACGATGAGACGTTAACGCACTTTCGGGTACGCGTTATGGACTTGATTGATATTTACTTGGAGTCTTCCGAAGTATCTTTGGTAAATTGTTTAGAAATTATGCTTCCGCTACTTCAGAGTCTTGAATTTTCGATTCGGAATCCCCACCAGAAACCGTTACAAAACCGTGTGAAGTCTTCTCTTAAAAAATTGAGTTTGGTTAAGACTTTTGAGAATACTGACGAGGTTTCTGAAGATATACTTTGTACTCTCCTAAGGAGTATTTTAGATAAAGGCACAAAGTCGGCTCTGATGGTTCAGGAAATGGGAGATAAAATAGCAGATTGCTGTATGTTTATTATCAATGCCTCTTCGATTGTTGGATGTTCCAAGGGGGTTTCCTCGATTCTTGTTGAGGTTTTGGAGAATTATTTCCAAAAACGGGATAGTTTAACTCCGTACGTGTTATTTAAAAACGTCCTAAGTTCAACCTGGGAGAAAAGTGTAGTGTTAATTTCGTCGTTAATGAACTACGTTTTTGAGGAGAGTATCAGACCGTTTAGAAGACGTCAGGCGTTGGAATTGCTAAGTACTTTTTACTTGAACAATCGACTGATTGCTGCAAATAAAGAAATATTTGCGAAAAAGTTGCAAAAGGCTGAAAGTAAACTTTGGAATAACATTCAGGAGTTTTTGGAAAGTAAAGAGTATAGGTCCAAAGAGCCATTTGTTGCCCGTTTGTTTCTACTGTTGGCAGCTATTAAAAATTGTTGTATTTCTTCGACGGTCTTTGATTGGGATGTAGTTACGTCGTTGGTGAAGGAGTATCGTTCTGGGATTGCGCTTAGTAATGATGGTAAGGCGGCTTTTAGCAAACTTTGTACCAGTTTGAAGGTTTCGAATGTTGTTAAGATGAAGGCTCAGACTGTGAAGTTGAGTTTGTTGAATCGTCTACCGGAGAATAAAGATGAGGGGGAGGAGGATGATGATGATGACGATGACGATGAGAGTAAACAGGAGAAGAATAAGAAGAGGAGTAGTAAGGAGGCGAAAAGGTTAAAAAAGGAGGCGCGGAATTTACGTATGCAGAGTTTGTCGGAAGGTATGACTAAGGTTGATTTTGCTACTGCTGATATTGATAATATTAATGAGAATGTGGATGATGATAAGAATAATGTTGATGATGAAAGTGATGAAGATGTTGAAGTTAAAAGGTCTCCGAAACGTAAAAAGGAGAAAACTTTGAAAGTTACAAAAGAAAATGGAGTGAACAAAGGAGAAAAATCACACTGTGCAGAAAGTTCCAACAAAACCAAGAAAGTAAAAGAGAATGGAGTGCAAAAGAAGAGGAATATTTCAGAATCAAACGAAGAAAGTCCCAAAAAGATGAAGAAGAAAAAACAGAAAGTTGGGAAATAATAAATACATTTATTATTTTAGTTTATATTGATTATTGTGTTTATTGTCGACTTATTTGTTCGAAAACGTATTTTTTACCTTTTTTAAAGGTAGAATGTATAAGAGAAAATAAACTTATTACAATTTCATGAATTTACTGCAGATGAATAATAATAATATTGTATTTGGTCCATAAACCTGGCTATCGACCTAACTGGTCCTTCAGCCATTTTTATATACAATTTATTGTGTGATACATTAATGAATTACAAGTGAATATATAGTGTGAGATTATCAACTCGTTTTTTGTTGCGATCTTGTGGTAATAGTGATGGTGATGTTTGTTTTTGGTGATGTGTGTAGTATGTTGCTTTCCTTCTCTTTCGTTGATGTAGAGATATAATGTTTTGATAGAATATCGGTACATCGGTAAATTTTTAGCAGCTGCTAAAAATTTTTCTGTGTCGATGTTTGACCGGGGTGTATTATCAGCGCATTTGAACTAAAGTTGGATTTGTACATGGTTTTGATAAAATTAAAATAACGATTTCAATTCTCTTTAATTACTGTAATTACCGATTTGAAGTCAGATTCTTGTATTTATTTTATCAAGTAATTTAGAATCAAAGAAAGTCCTAAAAGATGAAAGAAAACAAGCAAAAAACATTATTTTCGTTTATATTGTTTATTATCAACAGATTTGCTTCAAAACTTAAGTTGTACATGTTTAATGAATTAGTTAAAGATAGTAAACAGCAATTCTCCTGAAACTTGCAGGATCCTTTACAAATTAGTTTTAAAACTTCAATAAGATTAAGGAATTAAGGAAGTTGTTATCAAGTAATTAGTAGGATGTTAATTAAACTCTATAATATCGTAGTATTCGCCGGATCCAGACGATTCCTGCAAAGTGTTTTATAAACTTATAGTTGTCTAGAAATTCCCTCTACACCTATGGAATCTCTCTGAAATGTTACACGATTGTCTTTAAATAACAATCAACTAAAATTTTCATTTATAAATTAATATGATTAATCCAAAATATATTTTTTGTTGTTTAGCATGGGTTGGAATCTATTTTAATGAAAGCCGAAACATTTTTTTGATGTCAAAACGGTTTTAGTTATTATTATCCCAGCCTTCTATCACAAAATTGAAGTGTAAAGAAAAAATACAAGCATAATCATGATCTAAAACCGAAATAACAACCTCTATGCCTTTAACCAGTGTATGCTGGGATGCGAACACCGGCAATTGCCTGATGTTAACCTTACATTGCTTAATATAATTATTTTTTAAACTTAATGTATCTAACATTACCTGAAATACTTTTACATTATCTAACATAATCTAAAGTTATATAACGTCACAAACCCTTGCCTAATCTGACTTAAGGGGTCAAAAATAAGGTTCAAAATTACCTAATGGTAATTTATTCGTATCTTAGAGTTGAATTTGTATATGAAAAAAACATACATCGTCTAACATATCCTAATTTTCACGACAACATTATCTGATATAATCTAAAATTATCTGTCCTAACCTATTCATACCAATAACCTCAAAGTACCTCCACGTCACTGAATTACTAGGAAAATCAATTATAGAGTAAAAGAAATCTTCAAAGAACTTACTTCAGAATGGATAGTCTCCATGCTAGAATCGCTCATGGATCCGAAAAGATCATCTTCATCAACTAAACAAAAAGTAAATATAAATTGCACGTTAATTACCATTTTAAAAATTTAAACTTACTTTCTGCAGCTTTGTAGACTTTCTCATAAGAAACTTCATAAAAAGAAGAAAGCGATTCGTAGTCATCTCTTAGAAGCCAAGTAATCTCCTCCTGAATATCAGTTTCTTCCTCGTTATTACGCAAAGTTTTGCGAAAACGCTGCCGGCGAACATTCTTCAAAGGTCTGCAAACTCCATGTGGCCAATTATCGTGCTTTATGGTATCCAGTGTTTTGTCGGTATCAATCACGAACATTTGCGAGAGGGTTCCAGTTTTATAAATAGTAGTGCCATTCATGGATTTATTCACATCGATGATTGCTGGGAGGTGGACCATACGACCGTTGAACGTCTTCTTCTTGATTTTCAAGATGCCTTCCTTGAATTGTTCGTCGAGTTTTAGCGAGCAGCGTTTACCAACTTTCTTCGGTTTCTTACGCAGCAATTTGCGGAGATAAGCCGCTTCTTGTTCAGGCAGACGCAAGATGAAGTAATCGTCAAGATCATTTCTTGGATCATCGAAATCAATCTCCATGATTTCGTTATGGAGATCCAAGGGGACTTGGCAGAAAGCTTTGGTAATCTTGATTTTATACAGAAAGATTTAAACAAATGCAAATGCAGGCTACTTTGATTTTACCATAAATCAAAGTAATTGTTACTAGAAAACTTTCAAAGTTTTTGCAGGCTTACAAACTTAAATACTAGTTTTTTATTTTTGAATATTTCAAATAAAATTTGTTCCATGTAGAAAATATAGACAAATTTTGACAAAAAGATTTTTAAGAAGCTTTCGAATTATATTAAAAGTTTTTCCTACTTTTTAAAGAAACTTCTTTTAAAAAAATTGAAAGCTCTGATTTGTTACCAACCTAAAAATCTAATTATCACTAGATTTCACTTGTATCATTTCAAAATTATTTTAAAAAGTATGTTTTTTTATACATTATGTTTGACTATGTTCCTATTTTTATACCTGGCACAAAATTATAAAAATGCAGATTTTGTTCAAGAATTATTTAAACAAATGCAAATAATATTCTATCAACTTTGATTTGTTGTAAGTAACTTTCAAAGTTTAAAAAAGTTTTGCAGGCTACCAAACCTAAAACAATTAAATATCCCTAGACTTTCTTTTGATATTTAAAATAAAAACATCTGTTCCAAGCATGAAATATTAATACATTTCGTAAGAAAGGTTTACAGGAAGCCTTAGTAATATTACAGGTTTATTAGATTAAGTTTTATCGGCTTCTAAATGATACAACTTTTAATTTATGCAAAGCCAATCTTAAAATCTTAAAAACTAAAATATTCCTAGATTGTGTAATTTAAAAATGAAGTAATATGAGAGGTTTTAAAAGGGATGATCAACAAAAAGGTAATTGCAATTAAAAAGTTTAGGTTTAATTAAGTCTTATAAAGTCTTGAAATATAAGTTTTATATGATTTTTAAGGTATTACAAAACAAAAAGCTCTTGCTGCACTGCCAATCGTAAGGAACTAAAAATCCCTAGACTGACATTAGTCATTTGTTTCTCGATATGCGTTGTAGTTGGTGTGGTGCAGCGCAGTGAGTAACAAGTAATTTTTCGCTCGGTGCGCGCAGGTGGCATTTAAAGGTCCTTGAAATCGATAACAAAATTGTGGTCAGTTTTGCAAGCGAGTCAGCTTCAAGTCGTCAGCGGTGACAGTGTGTGATTAACAGCTAGGAAAAACGACTAATAAACTCAACCACTGTTTGGATATCTTCGCAGGGTGTGACCCCTACGTCGGTGAGTTTTAATGCCGAGAATTAAAAGCATTCATCAGCGACCGTCGTTGAGGATGGACGAGGAGGACTTCGGCGGCGAGGTGACCGTCGTCGATGTGTATGACATCGCGTCGGAGATTGGCAAGGAGTGCGAGAAAATCATTGATCAATTCGGTGCTGATGCTGTGACTGCGTTAATGCCTCGGGTTATAAACGCTCTGGAGTTGTTGGAAACTCTGGCGACACGCAACGAGAGGGAAAACACAGCGTTGTTTGAGATGCGTGCCAAGATTTCCCAATTGGAGAATGATAAAATCGAGAAGGCCGAGTACAGGGAGAAATTTGAAAAGGTTAGTTCTAGGTTATGCCAAATTCTAATATTTTTAGGTTATCCAAATTATGATACTTTAAGATTATTCACAGTTGTGATACTTTTTTGTTGCGTTGTGTTGTGTTTTTTGTGTTGGCATATTTTAAGGTTACATAAAATGAAGATAATTTTAGAGTAAAAATATCAGTAAAGATATTTTTAGGTTAAGCAATGTTATAGCCTAATTTTACTCAATCTAAAAATATATTCACTTTATATACCTAAAAAATTAAACTTCCGTTTATTATTTAAACAAATTCGATCAGCTGCTATCTTTTATTACAAGAAATATAATGTTCCTACAAAAAGATCAAAGTTAAAAAAAACTTTTCCGGTTATCAAATCCAAAGAAACCAAATATCACTAGATTACGTTTAAATATTTAAAATTGAATTTAATTCAAATATGAAATATTAGCAAGACAGGTTTTTAATAAGTCCTAAAAGTTCATCGAATTAAATTTTATACGATTTTGAAAGTTACAACTTCCCCCAAAAATTGGAAAATCCCTAGATTTACCTTTAAGCATATATAGTGCTGCCAAGTTTCATGCAAAGAAATTAAATGTTCCTAAAAAATCTTTCAAAATTAAAAAAGCTTTGCAGATTTACCAACCCTGAAGGAACGAAATATCCCTAGATTTCGTTTATATCTTAAGTCTGTTCCCAGTATGAAATATTAACAAATTTTCTAAGAAATGTTTATAATAAGCCTTTGTTATTATCAAAAGTTTAACAAATTAAGTTTTATATGCTTTTAAACGATATATCTTTTAAATTTTTGTAAAGCTCTGAAGTGTTATCAACCTTAAAATCTAAATTTTCCTAGATTTCTTGTGCTTTTTAATTAAATGTTTTTGAGGCCAACCAAAGTATTATACGTTTAGATTATAAAGAACTTTGATATTTTTAGGTTATAAAACACTATATTTTTAGGTTAATTATCTTTAATAACATTTTTATCTACTATAAAATTTTGTTTCAATTTTCTTCAGGATTTAGAAGCAATAGAAGAACAATGGCGACTTGAAACTAAAGAACTCGTCACATTAGTCTCCCAACTGCAGGATGAAAATCGCCGGCTTGTAAAAGTACAACAACCGAGTGTAGGAAAGGATGTAACAACGCCTACTGATCATCCTCACGATGGTGCAATGCTGCAACGATTGCGCTCATCGTTAGAGAAACAACGTGATGAACTCCGTATCAAGGATAAACTGCTGCAGGAGCAGTGTTCCGACGTGGACGTCCTCAAGTCGCAGGTGGAGCGACTCACGGCCACCAGTCGCGACCTGCGGCGCAAGCATAAGTCGGTGCAGATGCAGGTGCGGAATATGTGTGACGAGCGCGCCGATTTCCTCATCCAGCTGCAGGACCAGCAGCGTGACGTCACTGCACTCAGGGCTCGTTTGGGGTTAGCACAGAAGGAAAATGAGGATTTAGCTAAGGTTAGTTTTTTATATTGATCCTAAGCTTTTTCCACTACTTTTTAAATTTTTAACCATTCGTGTGTAAAGCTCTGAAGTGTTACCAACCTTAAAATCTAAATTCCCTAAACAGGTTTCATTTTAAAATATGTTAAAGCATTTTTTCTTTCCAGTGTGATTATAATCTACCATCAAATAAAGCTATTTATGATTTGGATGATCCAAATCGTCCTCGATTTACCACGGCCGAACTCAAGGACATTCTCAACGAACGCAATGAGTTGAAAGCGCGCGTTAGCGACCTGGAGGACGAGTTGGAGACGTATCGGCCTAAAAAGCCCGAACCAGAGGCGTAAGTTTCCAATTTTTTTTTCTTTATACATTTTTATTCGTTTTATATTATCTTATTTTTTATCGTTTTTTTTTTTTTTTCTCACATTATAGACCCAAAGGTTTATTTGAATATTTAGAAGATGCTTGTAGTAGCATTATGTTCAATCCTTTACCTGTTGCATTGTAAGTTCTTTAAAATTTAATTTTCTTTTTTTTTTGTTTATTTCCAAAGTCAATAAATGAATATTTTTTCATAGCCCACTTGAAGAAGAAGAAGCTCCTGTTCAGGGACCGCTGCCTTATGAACCTGATGATGCACCGTGGAAGAAGAACTCTGAATCAGGCATTAAAAAATTGTAAGTACTAAAATCTTTTTCTATCGAAAATAATCAACTATAATAATCAAATATCAAACGCAGTGCTGTCAACTTTGAGCCAGTGAAACTAATCGTCCCTAGAAACTATCAAAGTTTTAAAAAAGCTTTGCAGTGTACTAAACCTAAGGTAACAAATATCCCCAGATTTTGTTTAAATATCAAAAGCTAAAATCTGCTCCAAGTATAAAACATTGACAAAGTTAGTAATAAAGGTTTATAATAAGCCTTGGTTATTACAAACTATTTAGCAAATTAAGTTTGATTTGCATTTAAACAAAGTTAAGGAAATTACAATTTTCATGAAGCTCTGAAGTGTTACCAACCCTAAAATGTAAATGTCCCGAGTTTTTATTTACAATTTTCAAAGAATTTAAGTAATGTCGCATAGACTGTTTGGTTTGTCTATTATATTACTTTCTTCACTTGGTAGAAAGTGCATTAAAAGAATGGTTCTAAGTTTGATTCAATAGAACTAAATCTCCCTAGGTAACTTTCAAAGCTTTGCAGGTTACCGATCCTAAACAAAATATCACTAGATGTTGCATTAAAAAATATATATAATGTATATATGTTATGTATCTATTTTTTGCAGTTTTCGGAAGATATTTTCCGAAAGCAGCAGCAGCGCTAGTTTTCCTCGGCGCAGCCTATCCACTCTCTCAAAGATGGCACTCTCCGCTACCGAGCCAGTGCCTGTCTAACTACATCCATCTCATCGAGGAGGTTAAGCTGCAGATTGACGTCGCAGGTAACCTCGACGCGTTCGCACACGTGGCGCTAGCCTAGCACCGATTCTAACCCCAAAAATCTTCCCCTATCATGTGCTTCCCCCTAAACACATCTTTACAACTCACTAAAACTTTCATAACAGACAGAAACCTTCGTAAAAGTTACAAACATCTACAACCTTAATAATTCAACCTTTAAAATTCTGAACCGTAAAAAATTTTAACTTTAAAAACTGATGAACCCCGAAAATGTGTCGCCATTTATTTAAAACATTTAGAAGCACATGATAGACGAATTCCAACACACATTGAACGATGTTATCGACAATGTGATGACCTAAAAGAGATTTAATTGATATGCGAAGTGATTTATTGATCACTCTGCATCTTTATTGAGATGTAGTCGATATTAATTCGATAGAATTGCGAATTTGTGGAGAGAAGAAAACACTAAATAATCGAAGGACACTTAGGGAACAAAAGCAACTCTGCTTTTTTATATATCGTAGCCAACCATAGAACAATTTTACCAGTTTGTTGAGCGCTCTCTGAGCTAGCCAAGGTAGATATTGAAAACAAAATTGTATTTGTGCTTCCTTCAGCTTAGTAACAAACAAATTGAATTACGTTGTATACTCGAATTGCTTTATATTTTTTGGATTTATACATTATTTATGCATTTAATTGCTTTTTTGAATTTTAATTGCTTAAAAGCTTACATTTTATGTTTATGAAATTATGAAAATCCATTCCAAAATAACTCGATTTAAGTCACTTTTATTTTTTTACAAATTGTTATACATTGTTTTATATACAGATTTAATGTATTGTTTACGTAGCGTTTTAATTAGTAGTTAGCACGTTAGCGAGTTATGTAACAAAGAAAACAAAACAAACAAACACGAAATATACATAATCATAGAAAGTTTAGAACTTTTTGGAGTCTCACACACATATAGACTTATTGTAAATCTAGTGAAGTGCCAAAGTATTAATAAAACAAACATATTATATGTTTTCTTTAGTTTTACTTCTATTAAATTTGTCTTTATACGTTGGCTTCTATATAGAACCTTGAAAATTTAATGACATTAGCCCTTTGATGTCATTTTTTGATTTATAGTATTGAAAGTTAGGATATTTTTGGTTCCTTTTTGGATTTTATTATAGGTTATATTTTTGTTGGGAAAACTGTTTTGGTGGTTCTGGTTTAACTATTGGTGTATACTTAGTTGCCTACGTTAAATTTAGTTTGGTAACTTTTTTAAAGGTTGGTAAGACTGCGAGGTGTCTGGCGGCACCTTCGCCGACGAAAACAAGCCGCCTGACGCCATTTTCACACGGCTCCGTTCGTCGCACGCAGCTCTAGCGTTACTTGCATCGCATTTGAATAAGCGAAAATGTCGCACAGCCGTAGCGATTGCCGCATCTACGTCGGCAACCTCCCGCCGGATATTCGCAGCAAGGACATCCAGGACTTGTTCTACAAATTCGGCAAGGTGCTCTTCGTGGATCTGAAGAATCGGCGCGGCCCACCGTTCGCGTTCGTCGAGTTCGAAGACGCTCGGTGAGTTTTTTGTTGCTGATACTATGATAGGAACAGGTTTGAAACATGTTTTGATATTGCACAACATGTTTCAAAACGTGTTTCAACTTTCCTGCTTTTTTGCGATGTTTTTGCTCCCTATCAAATTGTAATTAATCATGCACGGGTTTAGAGATGCCGATGATGCTGTGCATGCCCGAGATGGCTACGACTATGATGGATATCGGCTGCGCGTTGAATTTCCCAGAGGTGGAGGACCGGGTGGGTTTCGCGGTGGGCGTGGAGGCGGAGGTGGTGGCGGGGGCGGCGATCGTGGACGCTCGTCGCGTGGCCCCCCAGCACGTCGGTCGCAGTTTCGGGTACTTGTTACTGGTCTACCGCCGTCTGGTTCCTGGCAGGATTTGAAGGATCATATGCGTGAGGCTGGTGATGTGTGCTTCGCAGATGCTTTCAAGGATGGGTCTGGGGTGGTTGAGTTCCTACGGTATGAGGATATGAAGTATGCGATTAAGAAGTTGGATGATTCGAGGTTTAGATCACATGAAGTAAGTCCATTTGTAATATTTTTATTTGTATTTCCTTAGTTCATCATTTTCTTTATTTTTTACTTTTGCTTTTTTCCTTGTTTTAATTGCTTGATTTACCTAGTAACCGTTTTCCTTATTTTTCTTTTTTAGATTTGGTTTATATTTTTCTGTCTCGTTTTGTATGTTTTTGTTTAGATTATTATTCGTTTTATATTTTTGATATTCCTCAATTTGTCTTTTTTGTATTTTTATGTAATTTTTTCAATTAAAAATTGTAGGACATTCTCTTCATGTTGTTTATAACTATTTTCTGTCTTCAGGGAGAAGTATCGTACATCCGAGTAAAAGAAGATCGTGGTGCATCCGAGAGAAAATCTGGTGGCAGGTCCAGAAGTCGCTCTTTCTCCCCACGACGACGTGGCTCTCCCACATACAGTCCCGTAAAGCGCAGCTATTCGCGTAGTCGATCTCGTTCGTAATTCTCACGATATACTACTGCGGCACATTCGACGTGAGATTAACGTATGTATTACATAGTTTTCCATTTTTGTTTTCTCACGAAGAGGACTGATAACTACTGTAAACGATTTGACCGTTGATTTATTCCAAGCGGAGCAACTTTTTTGATATTTAACATAGGTTATTGGTCCTTATTGAACAATCACAAAACCCTCAAAGGCGTCTTGTGATTGTTTTTCTAATGGAGCACTGGAGGATGTTATTTTGATTTTAATTACTCAAACTGCAAACGCAATTTTTTAAAATGTGTTTGCACAAGTGCTGCCCTCGCAGGACGTCCAAAACTAATAATATGTTTCTTTTCTGTTGTCGTTCTTGCCAATCTCTCGCAAAAACAAATCGATAAAAAAACTAAAACAATGCAGTAAGCGCAGCGAATTTGGCTAGGATGACGAGGAATTGAAACCAGTGCGGCCGGAAAACGGTGGACGGTTTGGTTTGGACGCAAAGGAGCGTCGCGCCACCGGGGGTTTGTGTTTTGGAGGCACAAAAAGCGTGTGGATGATGATCAGGAATTAGGATAAAAGCGATACGGACCGGAAAAGCGTTGTTCAGTAAAATGCGGTGCGGATCTCTTTCACTCTGTCGTTTTTTTGGCATACAAAAAAACACAGCGCCTCCCTCCTCCGGGACCTTTTGCTCGTCCCGGCGCCTCCCCCCAATTCAGTCGAATCACTTCATCGTGGAGACCTCTAGACCAGGAACAAATGCTTAAAAAAAGGCTCTAAACTTTAAAGTAAAGGTTTTTCTGATTAACAAAAAAGGCGAGGATAACTGTTGTAAAAATGCGACGCATCCGGAAGGACTGCGTGGGACACGCTGGAAACTTGCTCTGGCGGTGTGGGAATTGTGCGAGGGAGGCCAGGACTGAAGGACTCTGGATGAAGTGAGCGGACACACACACGGGACGCGATAAAAATGCATACAGACAGGAAACAGACAGACAAACTCACGCGCCGGGGATGATTGTGGCAAGGGGAGGAAGGCATTCAGGATAATTAAAAAAATACTCTTTGAGGATTTAAACCGGAAGGGGCGGCAGGAATTAAGTACAAGTAGGATAACAAAAACAGTCAGGCGTGTTTGCCCAAAAACAATAAACGAGGGCGTCAACTCCCCCCTCAATTCACAAAACTCCTCCCTTCAACCTCTCTTCGGTAATTTACTGATTAGGAGATTTGAGGACGAAGGTACTTGTGGCTTTATTTATTTACTCATAATTTTTACTCAGACTTTAGTTTTCCAAAAAAATAAACCTTCCCAGAAACAACAAAAAAACCTTGTAAAATCTCGACATTTTTGGAGACCATTACTAGCAACACTTTCTTACAATTTTGTTGCAAGTCATTTAAACACATCCAATTGTTTTTTCTTTTACTATTGTTTTTCCTTTCAATAACACGTTTTATATCATTGCGTTTAACCTATCAATTTTTGCATGATTTTACATTATCATTGTTCAAGATGTAAATATCATAAATGTTCATTCATTCATCGT
>WSZQ02129629.1:7600-22250 GCA_019419845.2 Weissflogia rhopalogaster
AAAAAAAAATTTCCATAAATACAAAAGGTGTACTTATTATCAACTATTTGCATATTTTGAAATATTATATTTCACTAAATAAAATATTGCCTTTGTTAATAAAATAATATAAAGTTAATAATATGAAGACTATAAATGTTCGCGAACCGAAATAGTCTGATACAATTCAAATTCAGTTACGAGCATTTACGATTGATCGGTTGAAGAAGTTACAATTGAATTGTCACCATGAAGTTATATTTTGCTTTGGTTGTGTGCCTTCTCGTGGTTTTGCATTTGGAATCATGCTCGGCGAGGACTACTACTACTGGCAGTACGTCTGGTGGTTTGGGCGATTTGGAAGCATATTTGAAGAAAGTCTTGGAGAGCATTCAAAAAGCCACGGAGACCATAGGCCACACTATAAGTGATTTGTTGAACGATCTCATTCCGAAGCCACCATCCAGTTCCTAAACCAATGACAAACTGATGTTATTTCTGCTAAAAATAAATTACCGATGTAGATTAGAAATGTATTTCATATATCTTTTAATTTAATGTATTTGCTTTTTGATATTTTGTATTTTTTTGATTCCGATGTTCAATAAAATATAATCAAATCAAATAGATTGCTGTATTGCTTTAATTGATACAAATTGACCAAACAATCTTTTAAGTTTTGTTATATATCAATTGGTAACCTGAATGGACAGTAGAATTCGTTACTCAGGAATTAGCTATCATGAAATATGCTTTTAAATGTATGAAAATGTATGAAAATTACAGATTCCCTTTGATATGCTATAAAATTAAATATTGGTCCAAATGCTCTGAGATTTCCTATGTTATATTGAAGAAAAAAAAAGTATTAATATTATTTCAATCAAAAAAAGTTAGTATAAAATATAAAAAAAGTCGTGCATGTTGGAACTCATTTTTTTGAAGCAATTAGGCGGCCGATCAATTGCATTTCAAAGGATGTGGTCCACTCAGACATTGGCGCAATTACTAGATACCACCAAAGCGTCACACCTAATAATCCTCCCACATTATAGTCTCCAAATACCCCATTCTGAATATAACCTTGGTACCTAGGGTTCGCCGTTTTTCATTTAAGTGACTTAATTTCTCGAATATTCAATATAAAAGGAAACATGTCTGCCTTGGGTATCAAAAGTATAGAGAAGTAGAGCTACAACTAATTTGTTTGGAGTAGTTGTATGTAGGACAAATGTGATTATTTTAGTGGGGATCAACGAGATCGTTTCAAAACAAGTGCGCTAGTCCACAGTTACCTAATCCCTATAACGACAGCATTCAACTAATGTATACCTTGACTACCCCTTCCTTACTCTGTTCTCCCAATACTTAATCCCGAATTTTACTACAACTTCATTCCTGCCATAACACCATAGCAGCTCATATCAAACCTTCACATGTTCTGTTCTCCTAATACTTTATTCCGAATTTTACTATGCGAATTGTCACAAATTTTCGATATTGAGCACCAGGAGAACAGAAGAATGAAGAGGTGCATCTCAATTGCTTGAAGCAGTTGAAAAGACGACCAATGAGAACACCATAAAACTAGTGCAACCCTAGTAACTTAATAGTGGCAACAACTTCATTCCACCAATAACAACACAGTTCGAACTACTCATCAAGTATTCTGTTCTCCTAATACTCTATTCCGAATTTTACTATTTGAGCATTTGCGATGTCTCATTTCAAACACATAGTTTTGAAATTCGAAAAGTATATTATTGGCATTATGTGGCAAGAGAATAGATAAATCATTTGCTTTGGGCAGTTGGGTCAAAGAAGGAAAATCGGAAAATTTTATTCCGGATTTCATTATTAAAAAATAATAATTCATACATATATTTTACTATTTATGTTATTTCGAAATATTCGTCTGTTTCGTTTAATACAATATTGTCGTTATTAATAAAATAACAAAATGCTGTTCATAAATTGTATAAATGTCTGTGAAATTATAAAAAAACGTTCATTATATCAGATACATTACAAGCATAGTCATCATTATGAAGTTTCACTTTGCATTCGTGGTCTGCATCTTGTTTGCCTTAACTTTTGAGTTATGTTCCTCAAGAAATACGGACCAGAACCCAAAAGCTACCACTGGTGATAGTGGGGGCCCATTCGACAATTTACCAGAACCATTTAAGTCAATCTTCCAAAAATTTGAAACGGCAGCCGAAGAAATACAGAAAGCCTTAAGCAACTTGTTCTCCAGTCTCTTCCAACCACCCCCAAAGGTTGCCACATCTACTCCAAAACCAACAACTGGACCAAACCACTTCTTCTTAAATTAAGTAAAGCAATGTATAGTGAAGTAGTAAAGTATGTAGAATAGCAACAAATGTTTAATTTAAGTTTGAATTTGTTTTATAAAGTTGTGTAATTTATTGCAGTACAATTTAAAGAGTTTCTAGGTTTCTATGTTATATTCTTGAAATATAAA
Organism: Weissflogia rhopalogaster; assembly: GCA_019419845.2. Taxonomy (NCBI): domain Eukaryota; kingdom Metazoa; phylum Arthropoda; class Insecta; order Coleoptera; family Staphylinidae; genus Weissflogia; species Weissflogia rhopalogaster. Next base: position 10,065 of record WSZQ02129629.1, read on the forward strand.
ACTTATAGTTATGTAAACCTAATTACAGGGAACACATTTAAAGCATTTGAAACCAACATAGACTGTAAATTATGGAGACTAGCCACAAATACTTATTTTTATTTTGTGTTCGTTTTAATAAGTTATGCAATACATCAATGTAAAACTCATTTAAAGCAGTTGATACAAATTTCGAAATAACGACATTAAATTCGGGTTGCCCATACGTGAGAGTTGATGAAGAATTTCAACTTGATTTTCATCCAGGACTTCACTTAATCCTTCCTGCGTGCTAACTGATTGCGAGTACACTGCAGCAGGTCTCACAATAACAGGATGCAAAAGGAACACCAAGGAAAAAAGCCCCATTAAGATGTAGAATTTCATCTTGTTTCTTGAAATTAGTGACTATAATTCGTCAAGCACGTAAATCAACTAATGAGAGTCCTAAATATATTTTCTCCCAATTTATACCATTTTAAAACCATAAGTCTTTCGTTTCATAAATTTGTTTCATAAGTAATAATCATCTTTTAGTGCTAAGAAATCTGTAGGACCCTTTTATGGGGTTGTGTATAATAGTTATAAAATTATGAAAGGATTAATTAGTCAAATAAGATGATATTTTATCTTTATTTATGTTAATTTATGTTTATATGAATTGATAAATATTTTCAGCGTCAGATAAGATTCGAGACTGGAGTTATTAAAGTTGTATGTGTTAATATTTTAGTATTTGAGTTGATGAAACGTCTCGGGATGTTTCACAAAATCAATTATAGAAGTTTGAGTTAATATTTCAACTGGAAATGCCATAGTTTATGTTTTAAGTTAAATTTTGTACATAATGTTGATATATACAAATTTCAACTACATGGTATAGAATTTACGTTTGTCGTATATTTTCTTACGCATATTTCTTTATTTGTCATTTAATAAAGCATCACTAGGACTGTATAAGTTATACGATATATAAACAATAAATCTGACTATTTAGTCAGACAAAATTGAACTTTAATAAAATTGTTTAAAGCTGTTTACCAATCTTAATGAAATGTTAAAAATTGCGAAGCTAAGGGTCAACACAATTTTTATGGAGATTCTCTAGAATTACTATGACACTGATTGGAATTTAGTGTCAGATGTGTATTTATAGCTCAAGTCTTTGGCGGGTTTAGTAGTTTTTTCCTAGATGAACAACAATTAACTCTAGAACTCCTTACGGATTTGGAAACAGTCCAACCGTTAGGGAAGTTAATCTTTTCCTAGGTGATAAGGGAAATAATATTGTAGGATATGACAGTTAAACGCTTGTGGTTTACTAGCAGACATCTTGGAGGTGACCAATTTGAATATTTAATTATTTGAATCGAACTTGTCCCTGGAATTTAGAAAACAAGTCTCGCACGGTCATTATTGGATGAAATGTGCTCTACTTAACTGGGTATTCAGGCAGGTTTTCATATAATATTTCTAAATCGAAATCAATTGTAAACATAAGTCTAGAGTCTTAGAGAGTCTAGAATTGTTTATTTTATTAGAAATAACCCTTAGTATACATTCTTATCTAGTAATTATTTTTTATCCTTGCAGCTATGTGCAAACATTGCACGAAAAGGTACTTTTTATAAAGAGAGAACATTTATTATCGTTATTAATTTATATATCATTAAAAAGCTTACACTCTGTCTTTTTTCCATCATTGACTCCATTTTTTTCGGCTCACTTGAAAAGACGGTGCTGCAACTTTTCTGTTGTAGTGTTGATCGGTGCTCCTGCAATTTCAAGGTCCCAGCGACCAACGGATTTCTTCACCTACTTAAATTATTTCCCGTGAAGATTCACCGGAAGCTCCCTCAACGTGGCTTGAAATGGTTCAGGGCTTTTGCTCAGGGACGATCGGTAATTCCATGAGTAAGTGAGTGGAAGACCTCCAGTGCCGGAACTGATTGCCCAGAAGATCAACAGTGAGCTGTTCTAAGATCGGAGAATCACTGTGCGGGAACACATTACTGAACCTTCTCACAGCACAATAGAAAAAATACGCTGTCTCAGGGGGTTGGCGGGAAACTTCTTTGAACATGAAGGTGTTATGGAGTACCGTCTTTACAGGTGTGTGAAAAAATTGAAGTCCGTGAAAAAATTAACAAATACTTTCAACGATATAGGTTTACATTCCTTAGTAATAATAAACATTTCTTTCTATTTGTAAAAAATATGGCAACCTTAATTTTCGTGCAACACTCGTTTTATATACCTATTTCTTTAACAAAATTTCATAAACTGACTATTAGAACTATGGGAATACTTAATTTGCTGAGATTTATTTTTGAAAATTAATAATAATCTTATTATCACGGAAATTAAGTAAAATAACAATGAAAAGTTGCGGAAATGATTAATACAAACTTTTATCGCCGCTAATCGCGAGCAGCAGGCGTTATCGTTAAGTAAGGCGTGATTAAAGGTCGCCTCCATACTTGTCGTTTTTATACTTAGCAATTAACATATCACAGCACATTGCACCTTGCATACAACTTTGTGTAACGTGCTAATACGTGCTTTTCCGGATTCCTACACCAACTTACCCATGCACATACACTTAGACTAAAATAAAGAAAAAAAAACATTCATACGAAATTTATTGCGTATGATAAGGCACTGTAAGAGCCTCGAGGATATATCCGCTCTGCTGGTGTATTAATTACGCTAAATTATAAATGCAATATTGCGACAGTTGTGCATGTCTGGCGAGTGGCATACCGACATGAACCTTGCTTTTGTTGCCGGCGAGAGCTTGACGGCGTTTGCATTTCGCTGTAAAAAAGGTATTAGCAAGAGAGAGATTGCAGGAAGATATACCAAACCCTTTATTATTCCGCAAAGCGTTTCGTTGAGGGCAACGCAATCATTGCATGTCGCTGGTTTCGCCACCGCCACCACCAGCGCGCATTTGAGCACATGGAGCGCTGTAATTTACATCGGCTAACAACCTCATTATATGCTTAGTTTTCCATGTTTACAATTTATTCAATGCCGTAATTTTATCTTCTATCGGATGGACGCTGCCGTCGGCGGCGGTATCACTGCGAAATAGATAACGTTACATATTCATGAGCGGAATACGGGCGAGCAGCTAGTCGCGGTTCGGCTGTAATTATGCGATATCGATCTGGCAAGAGGGTAATGAACAATGTTGTATTACTCGTACGTAATTTGCATTGCTGACGCTTATATTGATGAAACGTTTATACTTAATCTTTTCCTAGGAACTGCGTTTCAATTATTAATGTCTTAATAATGCTATTCTACTTTTTCTGGTCACTTCCTTCAGTTTATAAAAATAATCATTCTTATTAATTTGTAGTGGGGTAATCCTGATTTCAAAGAAGTTATTGTATTATATAAGTTACATAGTTTACATTTACAGTTTATTCAAATTCTACTTAAATAAGAATTCTCTTCTTACAGCTTCTTCCGTGTATTTTCTCACCCTACTGCAACTTACATACATAAAATGCACGCTTGAAGAAATATTAAATGTTTGCGAATGAAGAGAATCAGTGTTACAGGGCTTTATCTGTAGGATCTCGTGGGTCCCGCTGTTTTCCGATTGAATCACAGCCGAAGTTTCCCACAGAGTACTTTATAGCGAGGAGTATGCATACGCCCCCTGTAACGGGATAAAATTATATATTGCAGCGATAGCAATTTTTTCTTATTGACTCTACTTGCGCTGGTGGTGGAGGCGCGCAACGCTGCGTTGGTGGAAACGCTGGGCAACCACCCGAGCCGTCGTCTCTGTACGCGAGCTTCGTTTACCCAACCGAGAGCCAAGCAGAGTGGCATAAACTTGGGCCATGCTTCGGTTCGAAGGGACTTTAGAGGATCTCAGTTCCAAATTGAACAAGGGATTTGCGAAGACGATGCAGTCCTCTACGGCTTCGATTCCGCTAAAGCACTGATCAACTTGTTTATTTTTATTATTTCTATCTCGCACTGTTGCAAAATTTCAACATTACGTGTAATAATTACTAAGGAAAATACTTCAAAAATGTTTCCCCTCTCTCGCTTATTCTGCTCTGTAGCTTCTCAACCCTCGTTAGCATCGGTATGTATTTTCAATCTTCCCAGCCCTTCGGACTTAGAGGTTCTATTGATTAACTTACTTTCTATGGTATGAGACAGACCATTAAGTCGTTGGCTGAAAGAAGGCTGGAGTGTCGAAACGCAAGTCTTGGGTTTTGGTTTACCTCAAGACACCCGACGCCCGGAGTATTGAAAACATTGGAAAATACGGCGCACGAGTTGGAAAAACGCCGGCGAAGTTGGACGCGCTCGTTTGGAGCTCAGCAAATTAAACTTCTACCGACGCGCTTTTAATGAAGTGTTTGGTTACATTTTATACATACACTCGTTGCGGTGGCGCAACGCAATGGCCGGAGCCGACTTCTTACAGCACGAAACAGAAAAGTTTGCGAATCAAACACTGAGGCGCTCGGCGAAATTATATTATTTCAGAAAATACCTGCGTGTTTTTCCACGTTGTACAAACTCGACGCCAAATTGGTATTTTATTTATTTTCTTTTATATAATAAAATTCGCAATTTATTGTCATCGAGTATAGAAAGTCAAGTGTAATAAATTAAACGATAACATTTTCAGGTGCTTTCTCCCGCCGAACACAGCGAAATTAATTAAATTTGACTTAAAGTCAATCTGATCAAAACCTGTCAACTCTGTTTGGGATAATCCATGTTCTTCGCCTCTTGTGCGAGAGTAATATCTATTGTATGCTTCCTATTGGTCCGGTTGTTTGTCTCCCAGAGGGCTTCCCTGAATTACAAAACGGTGACATTGGGAGAGAGCGAATGGGTCAACCTGACGCGCGCATCTCACCTCGCGCCCGGTGCCACCATCCCTGCAATTGAATAACACATCAATAGAGCGTAATATCCTTGTTGTCACACCACCCGGAACATCTTCATATTGTTACGGATATAATTATATTAGCAGGAGTAAATTAAGCTTTATAGATATACATTCAGATCATCATTATTAAATAGATTTCAGATCCAATCATATATTATGCATGTTCTACAGCATATAATCTAATAAAAGCTCTTATTAATTAAATCATATTAAAGGCAAACAGCTGGGCACGATGTGCGAGAATCCTTATCCGATAATCAGCGTCGGCTATGCGCTGACATGTTTACAGAGGACTGGTTTGTTGGAGCGCTTTGTGGAAAGCAGAAAACTGGAAATCCTTGTCGTGGAAACTTCCACACAGATTTTACATAGTGGAAGTTTCGTACATAAATTTTTCTATAGAAAATATACTTGGTTATATTAAAAACATATTTAGCTTAATAAATATAGCATAAAAGTATGAAAAATTAAGGTACTAAATGCGTTTAACATGGCTTAATTTGTATATTTTAATGGTTTCACACTTTTCGGTCATTATTTTGAGTTACGCTGTAGATTTGAGGGGAGGTTGTAGGAAACGATCGGAGGCGTTTTTATCACTCGCGACCCTCCGTCAACCCTAGAAGGTTTATCTGTGTTTACCATCTTTTTAGTCGTTATAAATTACTCAAACTTCTTTCAACACTTCAGTTTTTTTAATGCTTAAGGACTGAAGTTAATCTAATACTTACAGATATTAGCTTTAGATTGCTTTCAATTTCAAGAAAATTTGCAATGTAATTTTATTGTATTTTGTATGAGCATTTTCAGGGAGATTGGTTTTTCAATCCCTGGAATGTAAAGTCACATATGGCTAAACTTTACAGGAAAAAATCACAAATTAATATGTACAGCACTTTATTTGCACTTCTTGAAACCAAATAGTGCATCATCAGTTCAATTATCATCAGTTCAATTGAGAAAATTGATGAAACTTTTTAAAAAGGAACACATATCTGGGGTACCACTGTAAACGAAAACTTTGACCTTAATTTTCTTTTATATTGGTTCCAAAAACTCGTGTCCAAATGAATAAAGTCAACTTTTGTCAGAAATCTAATTTTAAAAGTTGTCGAATCATCGATAATCAAACTGGAAGGTGATTCATTCGAAATGATTATCAGGGTGGAGTTGCTCAAAGCGCTGGAAGCGCATATGCGGGAGATTTGGCGATAGGACAGACCTCAGCACTGTAAGATGCGAATCGTTCGAATATAATTTACGAAATTGGTGGAAACCACCCGGGGAATTATACAAACGCGCCGGATTGTCATGAGTCCAGAGCAGCATGCACGATAGAAGCAAATCCGGATAGAGATGCGCACTTTCCAAAATCCTTTACCATCCCGCACAGAACCGATGCACGTCTTCCGCGGAAACCACTCCACCTCTTTTGGCGCCAACCGCAGCCGCATTCTCTGTAAATTCATACATACACACTGTTCATATTCGCATTGGGCGTAATTTTCAATGCACGTCGAGTGATCATTAATTAAATTCTCGTCCAATTGCGGTAATTTTATGCGCACTCCTACTAATTCCCAATGCTAATTGGAATCGGGAAAGTGTTTGAAACATTGAAACAAGTTTATTTAACTTGGTTGTGAGACAGTTTCGCATTCGCGGCCGCGCAGAGACTAGTTATCCAGTTTTCCGGTGGAGCAGCTAGTTAAAATTGCGGTTGAGGCCACTACAACAAAGGGACTTAAGTAACTCTGACTGAGGCAGAATGTGTGTTTGGGTGGGTGAGAGCAGGAGGAAAGTAAGTGGGTATCTGGCTGTGACGGCTTCAAGGTTGTTCGTCGACGAACTACGGCTAAACTTGTGAGAGTTCGAGCCAGAGCTACTGGTTGACGGGAGGAACACTTTGATGACTTTTCCGAACAGCCATTATCCGAGCCGATCTCTTGCCAGGGCCTTGTTATTACCGCATGTGAGCGCTATGCATGCATGACTGAAACTAATATAATTTATGCCCGTCGCAATCGATTAATTGCTTTATCTCCTCAAATTACAAGCTTGCTGAAGTACTTTGTGCACTCTGTCGAAAACACGCCGATGGCACTGTCAGAGATTCTATCTGTTCTCAACTTACAATTAATTTGGCTTCTAAATAGTAAAATTAAGATTAAGTGGTCTTAAAATGACGGTTATAAGTCCACCCTCACTCTTTCGAAGGTCCATACGCTGCTCCTAAAGTACAATTCAGGTGGGAATTGTTGTCAATGCTTTCAGAAATATATTAAAAAATAAGGAAAATTTTAATAAAGCCATTATATTTGGTCAACTCCAGTAATAACTAAATTATATTAAGTAAATATATGAAACAAGACCATTCGATGAATTTATCTTGCAAAGAAAATAAAATTGGCTAGCTTCGTATTTTGTTTCTCAAATAATTACACTGGTTTGTTTTGCAAGTGCTCCAAATTAATTAATTGCATAAAGAATGCGATCGTTGGATATGCAAACCCGCGTGTGCAACAGCACTCATGTAATAGAATAATATGTGTCATCAACACGGCCCGCGGCGCGTAGATTTTCATCATCAAGTACACATATCCACCATATATACACAAGCATATATGGCGGGCTATTGCTGGAGGCGCGGGGGGCGGCGACAAATCGCATGTCAGCGCACGAGTGCCTCGCATGACATGCATGGGGACAGCACGATGATGAGTTGTCATCGTTTCGGTTGTGGCCCTCCAAACCACATACAAACACATATACTTGTACCCGCGCAAACATGCAGCCCTCGTACATAGTGGAGGCGCCGGTTACGTTCTTCCCAACTGTCTTTTATTCACATACGTTCTGTTTATCAATGATTTGTATGTGTGTTCGCTCCGAACATGCGTGCACGTGTGCGTTTAGTGTTTGCCCGCGTATTTAGCGACAATTACCAAAGACTGGCATGCTGTAGAGATTGTTTAATGACAATGGACGCGCGTGATTTATTTGTGTACGTCCATCGTGCATCTCTGCATGTAATGGTGCATGTCGACGGGAGAGCCGCGCTGAAATATACGGCGAATTCAATTAAAACTGAAGCATCATAACGCTCGGGAGATTTACTGAATAACCGAATACTAATTAAATTCTGTGCGTGGCTGTGTTTTTGGAGTGTTGCGAGAGTGAGAGGCGAATATCGCGACAAGCCGTGTGTGATTGAGAGACTTTGCCTTTATACCCCAGCCACGTGTTATTGTTTTCAATTTCTATTTGTAGCTAATTTTGTGGAAGCAATATGCTGGATTGCGGTGAGATTGTAATTCTAACTCATATAAAATTCACAATCATATAGCGTTTTATTTACAAAGTCTTATTGTCAATAGCAAAATTTACTGAAAAATAATTTTAAAATATTCAAAATTTAAATCAAAATTTACGATAATATTTTTTTCAATGCAAAAATGAAATAAAAATAACAATTGCATTTAAACTAAATTTATTATTAGATAAGATCTGATTTAATTGAATAAATATCCAATAATGAAAAGTTTGTTCACTCGATTCATCTCCCATGACGTCTGTTCAAACATGAACGCTCTGACCATTTCGTTAAGTGAATCACTCAACTGTTGCGAGCATTTCATCTGCGACTGGCAGGATGAAAACTTCCATGGGATGCGATGACGCAGTGGGATGGGTTGTTGTAGGGGTCGGCGTTAGAGAGGTCGAGTATTCTCGCCGATTGCTTTTCCGCGCCGTTGTACGTCTCTACTAGCTATCCGCACAATATACTAAACAACGACTGCAACCGCCGACCTTCCCCCGGTAGCAGCAAACGCCGCTCTCCTGCTGATGTATGTGCAAAGAAGCAAGCAGGCATCCTGGCACTTTGGGGGGTTTGCAATGGCATCGCGCTGCGGTTGGACGTAAGATTGCATCGCCGAAAAGGTTTGAATTTCATTCCCACCTCGCCCAACTTTCCCCCCGTTCTGCCCCTCCAGCAAAACCACATACAACCTTATCGCATGTTCCACGTGTTCAACCCTTGGCGAAAACGAAGACCTTGAAAGCTTCCACTAAGCTGGGTGTAAATATTTTCGAGACTCGCATGAAGGGTGTGGTTGTTTACATGGGGATTTATTAAAATGTGCATGCGATTATTCGTCTCTCCAGGATTGCGAAAAATGTGTTTACTGGCGTAGACACAGACAGTGTAGAAGCGAATATTACTCGGTGGGTGAATGTGGGGATAGGTACTTTATTTGCATGGTCGAGCATTTTTTCTATTGCTGTTCGACGTGAGTGTTTGCAAAAGGCACTTTTAACGTAATAATAAAGCGAAAAAGTAGTGCAAACAGTAGAGAGACTTAGATCCTTCTTCAGAACGGTCGCATTCTCTGTTTTCCAGCAAATACACATTTTTATCGTAATGCAAGTATTGTTAGACTTTCCAAGTACTTGTTCCCGACGAAAAGAACGCATTTCACGCACAATTAAATACCTCGTTGCTTTTATTTTACGCCGAGTCTACAATAAACCCCCGGCACATTCACCTCGATATCTTTTGCATTTTTACGCGCCGCACGTCCGCAGAACTTTCTTATTTCATCGACCGAAGGGCCACTAAACGTTAACGCAAAGCATAAAGTCATATTTTCCAACGACGTCGCTTTATAACTTTGGGCTCTTCGTCGTTACGTGGAAAATCATAAATACACACTTATTAAACTGCCTTGCAATGCTGCACTAATTAACGCTAATTAAGAGCTGCATAAATTTACCTTTTATCAAGCGTTCACATAAAATAATTAAAACGTTAATTAATTATTACTTCAGTTCTTTCATTAGGAAATGGTTTGAGGGTGCTTTTGAGAGGGCTGGCAGATTAGTGGGAGGTTGTTCGTTTAATGCATTTATTATTCGTGGTCTTGGTCGGCGGTATTATCGGGGAATTATCCAGAAATCCACACTCTAATGGATGTTTTCGTCCCGTGAGGATTTCGAGAGTCCCACACGACGACGCTTTTGCTTTCTCCGTTGGGGAATGGAGCGAAAGATAGGCCAATAACTCCGTTCAGGTTACATGTGTGACGCTAACAAGTTAAGCAAGCTTATCATATATTATTGTTTACTTTCGTACTTCAGGGATTTCAGTGTGATTAGGTTTTCTGACTCATCCCTATGTGTCCTTTGAAGTTAATTAACTGTTGGGGAGAATGAGAAAGGAACGATGAAAATGATTTTTGATCCTTTATAATCCCCCAAAAATAAGTTCACATGATAAGAGTTTGTTAGTATACTCATTTAAAATATATTTTGAGCAAAATTAATTAAACGTAGAAAATTTCTCCTACTCTTCAATGCGTAGACTTGTAATTGACAAACCACTCAATCAGTCGCCAAATGCAATTTGTCGTTTAATTGTTCACCGAGCGATTACTTCCAATACCGGTGGTTTATCAGTGTAAGCGTCACGCCGCACCTGTTCACTCTGCACTTCATCACGTGACAATTGCAATCATCGCGCTGAAAAACGGAAATTAATCAACTTATTTGCTCTAAACAGAGCGGCACACAGATAACGCAAGTGAACGGAATTATTGGATCAAAATTGAGCGCCCCGCACTTGTTTGATAATTTTACCGGCGGGTATGGCCGTTTTTGTTCGTCGTCCTTGTCGTTGTCCGGGACGCAGCGGTTTATTACGATTGTGTATTCCGAGCAGATTCATTGATATTGCGGCGTGTATACAATGCGGACGTTTACAATGCAGTCAAAAATGTGACAAGCGCAAAACCGCAGCACCAAAGGACGAGAAATTCGACGAGGGTTTGCAAACCACTGCAGCTGACTGACCTGCACGAAATTGAGTTGCAGATGATGTGGTCACTCGTGAAACCACTCGCTTTGAATACAAATTCGTAGATACATACTTGTGATAGATGTTGTGCACGTTTATGCTATATTTTTATATTTGGTATAGAGTAAAATAGTTTACAAACCTCCAAGAAAATGATTCAACGAATAGTTTTCGAAAACATGACACTTTAAAAAGCCAAAGATTCATTGAATTCTTTAAGCATTTTTAAATATCTACTACAGTAAATTTACTGTATTCCTAAAAACGATAACTTCGCCCAAAATATCAACCTCCAGTACTCAATATTGCAATTCAGTTAAACTGTCTGGATTAAATCATGTTAGAAGCAATTTCTTCTATATAAAAGAAAGCAAGTTCAACTAGAAGATAGAGGTTATCTATATTTGATTTCTCTCGTCGTGTGATAGCCAGAAGACATTTTTCAACTTTCTATTTACTTCTCTATTCAGCCTGACAAGTATATAAAACTCGCGCGCAATTTCCCGATGAAAACTTGGCTGCACTTGCTTAATAAACTATAAAGAAGCACGCTGCTGAAAATTGCCGCCACCAGCGCTGTTGGGGCGAGTTGTGCACGCCGGAATGGATGCACACAATAATAAATTGATAAACGAAGTAGACGCGCGGAAGCACCAAATCAGGTTGGCAATTAGGAACGGGTAATTGGGCCGATAAACTCACTCGAAAGATGCGCTGCCAACAGCAAGCGAGTGCTTTCGCTGCGACATTCGCTGGCGACGCGGCCGATTGGCACGCGGCGGTGGCGGTAAAAAGGCGGCAGGCATCGATTCGTGTCTATTTGAGCGCACGCCAAAAACCGCCGCTCGGACTTCAATATCGTGCCGGGCCTGTTCGTGCAGCCGATCGACAGCGTGAGATATCGGCTCGATGACCGGGCAAATGGTTTACCTACGTGCCGGCCGCCCCCGGCTGCATGGTGGCGGTGGGATGCATACGGCAGACGATTTGTTGGCATTGTGCACTTGCGATACATCTTGGTGGAGAGCTTTACGTGACGTCGATATGCGATATGATCTGCGAAATAAATGCCATATTTTATTTTAAGTTTATTTTTACTTTACTCTGAAACCTGTATAGCTTTAAACTGTTAATTACTTTTTCAGAACCACATAAATTATTGGAAATTACAAGTATCTATATCATAGTGTATGAAAGTTCTTTTATACCTTCTAAGATTTTTAAAGTGTTGAATCGTGAAAATATTGATCGTCATGTTCACAAAATGAAATATAAAACGGAATTTATAGTGTTCTTAATTCTAAAAATATTTACATAATACCAATAATAAATAATTATTTAAATTGATTAGAAAAAGATTAAACATATAGATGGAATCATCTATATTTCTTACAGACTTTGAAAGATCTTCTTTACGCAA
>WSZQ02129629.1:22350-44247 GCA_019419845.2 Weissflogia rhopalogaster
TTCTTGATGAGCCTGGAATATATTCATTGTACATGTAAAGTCGATTCAACGAAGAGTTGACGGGAAATTCTGTCATATGATTCGAAAAAATAGATGTTAATATATTACTGTTAATTTTACAATTTTACTGTTAAATACTAAGATTATTATACCAAATGTTCAAGACTTTCTTTACAATTTATGAAAGTAATTTTTTATGTACCTAGAAACTATTACTTCGACTTGTTCGACTACTTTTGGTAATAAGAGAACAGGAGAATGAAAAGAGAAATAGAATTAGTACAAACACTTGGATTTTACAAATTACTGACTTTTCAATGTGTATTCTTATAGAGTAAAAGAATTTATTTATAGAATATGAAAGATATACATCGAGTAGCTTCAAAGTAAATAAAGTTAATGATCAATAAATTGCATTCAAATACATCCATATTCTTGTGAAATTTCCAAGTTACATAAAGAATGGAAATAAATTGTACTCAATATATACTTGGGCCTTATTTTGGACAAGATAAATGTAATTTATAACAAATTAAAACATATTTTTGTTGCTCGGGGAAATAATCAGTATATTTCTAAAAATAATCGCATTCTACCAATGAACCAATTACCATTTAAATGGATTTATTTCGAAAAGTTGTATCTTTGTGTTTAGGAGAAGAAGAGGGTGATAGGAAAAAGAAATTGATACAAATTAGTGAATTTTACAAATTACTGATATTTCCATGTTTAGATGTTAAAAATGTGTCAGTATTCTTATATATTAAAATAAATTATTTAAATAATAAAAATATACATCAGGTAGCAACTATGTGAAATAAAGTTAATGAAATATAATTTGTGTATTGTAAAATACACACATATTCTTATGAAGTTTTCATTTAAACGAAGCCTTGAAACAAATTATACTCAATACAAACTTGGCCCGGATTTGGGGCAAGTAAAATGTAATTTACAACAAATTGAAATATAATTTATAGTGTGCTGGGGCATAATCAGAATAATTCTAAAAGTAAGCACATAATACTATTCATAATTTGATAATTTTTAATAAACCTAACTTAACCTTAATTTTTCTTTATAATTTGAAGAAGTTAGGTTGGATTTCCAAAGCATAAAAAATCTTTTGAAAGTGTACTAGGTATTTATTGTGGGCTCCTGCGAAATGATATCCCCTAAGGTACTTTTATTACCTTTTTTCGTCTTGTGGCCATTCTTTTGGTGCTTTGTGTAGCAAGGGTGCCACATAGCAGAGAATCGAACAGTGCCGCAATACTGACACGCCATTGCCTCCCCACCATTGGCGCATAAGACGCAACAAGGAGGTGTTGTTGGAATCGGATGTTAGATTTTCCAAACGACCTCGACCGATTTTCGCTCACCCTTATGCGTATTTTCCCATTCGGTCCTGCCCGCAACAAAGGTGAAGCGTTATACCACACTCTATTCACCAAACAAAATTATCTCTAATGAATAAATGAAAACGTATTTCACATTACGTTTCCCAACCTTGCTAGTCATTTGATATGTGATACAAATTAACGTAATTAGGATAATTAGAATTAAAGTATTTTAAGTAATTTAATTTCAAGAAGCAAAAAAGATTTTCTGTAGGTGTGGATCCCTGAAACCTCTGTACTAAAAAGAAGATATAAACATTGTCAAGCAACGAGATGAATAAATAATCTTTTACGATTATACTTTATGCTATAAAGCTGTAAAACACGCGCGTTTGTAATTTTATTATAATGTTTCTTTGCGCCTCGTTCATTTTTTCCCGGCGGCGCGTTTATATTGTGATATATTTCGTATGCGACCTGGCGGCGGCTGTTTGCGGTTATTTGGCCGTCGGTGAATAGGTGGAGGTGGTGGCGGCGTCTGAAGGTTGTGCGGTTCTTCATGTGAGTGTACAACGTGGTCCACGCAAGCCGCGACCGACTTGTCCGTGCTGTAATTTATCGCGGCAAGTTTAATCCTCACGGCTGCCGTAAACGGACGAATAAAAGTTGTTCGACGCTGGCCGCCGCCGTCGACGCTCGCCCGGAGGTGTTCTCCGAAAGAAACTTGTCGCTTGTTAGTTGGTAACAGCGAAGGGCTGTGGGGGTGGAGGCAGCGGCCACACCACGGTGGCGCAGCAGTTTCGGGCACTTTGCGAGTACGTGCCGTAAACTGATAAACACAGTTTAACAACAACACACCAAGAACTACACTGATTACAGTTTTCTTCTACAATGCACCACACACAACCAAATTCAAATGTTTCCTTGATTTTCCTTTGTTTTTAAAAGCTGAAAAGTTCGCATTTAAAAATTTGGGTCATTATATACATATGGTTTTTACCATTTTTTAGAACCTACATACCATACTCTGATTTTAGCTAGTAATAGTTGAAATGCTGACGTATCTAAAGAGTTACTGAGTGCAATATTGTACACTGAGGGGCTTTCATTGAGCGCTGGTTTGCTTGTTGAGCAGTAAAGACTGACATGATTGATGTATCGGCGTGGTTGCTTTGCGCCGACAGCTCTAAAGCTTTGATATGGTAATAGATGCTGCAGTTACGCAGCACAAACGCAGTTTAGTGCACCCTACTCGACTAGGGAGCCTTTAAATTTTAATTTAATCGTCACTTTTATGCCATACAAGGCTTAAAAAAGTAGACGTCGACAGGGATCCTTCATTTTCGTCTTTAATGTGAAAACCACCCTCGTTCGTTCATAATTATTGCCACCGCTCTATTATAATGAACCTCGTCGACGGCATAGTTGTAAACTTTTCTCTTATGTTTTCCCAGCTCCGAGTTTTCCCTCCGCTAGGCGGAAATTAATTACTCGAGTGCGTTGTTCCTCTGCCTTTGGATATAGGCCGCAATGTTGAAAGTTAATTGTAAAAATGGATGACAAATAATACAACTTTCAAAATTTGTTTTTCAAGTTTCTAGTAGAAGTTTCTTGTTAGAATAACAGAGCTTTTGAAGCAGATTGAATTTACCCGCAACTTTTCAAGTTGTTAGTCTGTCTGAAGTCGAAGGTATTAATTTTATGACGATGCGTGCTTGCGCTAAAGTAATTACGTGTTCGCTGAGTGCGTTGTTAGGGAGGAGGTTATCGCGGTCAAAATAGCAAACATACAAATATTTGAAGTAGTTTTGGAGAAGGCAGCGGTTAGCTAGAGGCTGCAATAAGTAGGAAGAGCGTCGTATACCTCGCGTTGATGTTGTCAACGAGTTGCACATTAGTATTCTGCACAAGTTACATATTTTATATCTTTTGGTGGGCATTCCCCGGGCGAGGATATTATTCGGAAGAGGCTGAACGATTTCGAGGGCATGCGAGTAGCTCATTTCGGGGTTGACCGCGACGCGTTATTGCGCGCCCTGTTTGTGGCGGTGGTTTTGACGACCAACTATTATGAGGCGGAGTCGAGCATTGGAAAATTCCGGTCACGACATACCACCATCGCTGCAAAACGCCGCCGGTACACTCCCATCTCACTAGACTGACTCCGTTCGACTCGCTGCTAGTGACAAAACCCTTTCGACAGGGATAGACAGACGAATCTCGGACCAAACATTCCGACCGTTATCCGTTGAACAATCGTGTCTTGGCACGCAGCAACTCTACCATCCGCATTCGCAAGCACTAACTCATCGAAATTGTCTTACTACAAGTCATACTACCGCCACACCCGATTTCCCAGAGTCATGACTCACCTAGCAAATGTCTCCTACTCAACGTTATGTCTTGCCTCTCTTCTTGCAGATGACATTTACCGTCTCTCTGACAACTTACTTCGATTTGTACTCTCATCACCTCCGCGTACATAACTATAATCCCACCGATAAAATCATTGCAGAACATACAGGGTACACGTACAATAAACACGTTTTTATATGCAGCTGAAATAAATCTGTGGAGGGATATCCATTGCAGCTTTTAGATGTATTTGTTTCTTTTTGTCATTGAAGACCGCAATGTTACCAGTCGGCAAAACCAACCCTTTGGATTTGTTTGCACTATAAACTTTTTTCTTTTCCCTTTTGGCTTGCTACTCACACACTGCCCGCAGGGGCTTCTTTGTGTTTTTGCAACTTTGCTACAGTTTCGTCTACGTGCTCTCCCTAAAGAACGACAGTTTTATGTGACATTACCACCCACAATTGTTTGGAGAAACATTTAACTTTTTTTTTAAATTCCAATATCTTAAGTTTTCGTTCACATATTTTATACATTTTTAGCTAAAAATTCGCCTGGCTTTAAAATATTTTATATATCCCAGGATGGATTATACTTTTAGGGGTCAAAGTAGCACTGCCAGCGCCTTCTATTACTAAATGTTCAAACTAACTATGACTTGAAATGAAGATTTCTTTAAATCCTTTACAATTTTCTGTTTTTACTTCAAATTTTGAAAATTATAGATTCCGCCAATATAAAAAAGTGTAGAGTAAACTGTTCTGCAACCCAGTTTTCTGTAAGTTATGTAGTTTCCATGAATATATTTTTAAGTTCTATTACATATACATAGAGATGTGTTTATATCGAAATATTTACTTTAATTAGTTGTAAATTACAAGCCTGCAGCGAAATTGTTGAATTAATTTAGGCCATCTGAATTTAATTAAATTTACATAGATAATTTGGACAATACGCAGTACTTTGAAATCATTTGCACGTAATTCAATGTTTACCGAAATAATTGCAATCAAGTGATGAAATGCAAATCACAATTTTCGAATTCATTGCGCCCAGGTCAACTTTTCGCTCACACTACGTCGCACACGCATACACCCACCAAAATGGAATTTCATTAGCTTTAATGTTAATGAAATTTCCTCATCACACATTAATCATACGCCATTTGTCTGAATCGTAGCGAATTTAAATCCGCAAAATTATAGCGACCTTTGTTTTAAGAAGTTAACTGATTTACGAGCTCGCGCACTCGAGTAATTGGCGCACATGTTTGTTGTAATACATTGTGTTGCTGTGTGGTGCTGGTGCGCAGATGTAATTTGTGCGCTCGCCCGACCACATTGCGTCGATTGCGAAATTTATGTAGATTCATTTTTTGTACGTTATTTTGCAGACGCTGACCGTGCTGAACCCATTTCGTGCCGCTGAAGCGGCCGCCATGCAGGACACGGATTTCGCCG
The DNA here is from genome assembly GCA_019419845.2 of Weissflogia rhopalogaster. NCBI lineage: Eukaryota > Metazoa > Arthropoda > Insecta > Coleoptera > Staphylinidae > Weissflogia > Weissflogia rhopalogaster. The sequence goes on from WSZQ02129629.1 coordinate 27,506, forward strand.
GACCATTGGTTTTCTGCCTCACATTCGGCGCATTTTTATTGCTGGTAAAGTAGCATGTAAACATGCTTAACAAACTGTTACTTAAATTCCGTTTGAGACCTCGAGATTTATTTCCTTTTTGTGCAAGTGCGTGTGCGTTGAGAGTTGGGGCGGTTGGCCAGCTGCGCATATCTCTTGCTTTTTTTATCCCCTCCTGCACTTGAGATATTCGTATATTTGCTGCTCTGAATGCACGGACAGCGAAGGCAAACATGTGAATATAAAAACTCCGGGAAAACTAGTTCAAATGAAAAAGGTAGCGGAGAGCACGCTGGTATAACCGCACTGGGAGCACACAAGAGGGATTTTCAGAGAGAGAAAAAAAAACTGCATAAGTAAGAGATTATGGGGATCCTGCAAAATGTGAGGGTGTGTAAAGTAGTATTCTTCAAGTTTTGCTTTCAATTTTGCTGTTTATATAAGAATTTTGTTTTTTGCATATATTTTAATCTTCATCTCTGTCAGTTTATAATTTGATAATAATACACTAGTATTTTTATTAACCCTGGTAATTGCACCCTAAAATATCCTTATATAAAAGTAAAAACGAAATGTAATAATAAGACACTCCAAAATGCACATTTCAAAAATATAAATAGTCAAGTTAATTACATTTAATTTGAAGTAAATATACCAATTAATTTCAAAGTTGCAAGCAGTGTTGTTTTACACCCGACTAACTTTAATGAGCTTATTTAAAATCCCAGGTGTCTACGGGAACAGTTCATTTACTCAAAGCCAAATGTCTTTCCAATACTCAGCCGAGTCGAAAGCACCAAATTCATTTCCATTTCCTATTTCGAACTTCGATGACCACTGCACTTTCCATCGCAGTTGGTATTCATTGTATGAGCCCTCGGCGCGCACCTTCGTTGGCAGGTGGCTCGATTCAGTCGTAGGAATTGTACGTGTGTCTGTTTGCAGAGTGGCAAAGTGCACTTCAGCTACATTTACGGCATCGGCGTGATGGGCTGCGTCGGCATGTGGGCGCTCCTCAGTCTGATGTCGACGACGAGCGTCGCTCTCGGCACCGTCGTCACCGTGCTCGGCTACTGTATCCTGCCGATGGTCGGCCTGTCCGGCGTCAACGTCGTCCTCAGCCTGCAGTAAGTCCTTTCCATCGATCCAAACCGCCCGCCGCTGGCGTAACACTAAACGTGCGCACCTATTTCACAGGGGCTACACCGGAATCGTGTTAACATCGATTGCAATCGCCTGGTGCAGTCTGTCGGCGTCGAAGCTCTTCGTCACCGCGCTCTCCATGGATCATCAGCAGCCGCTCGTCATGTATCCATGCGCACTGCTCTACGGCGTATTTGCGTTAATCACCATTTTCTAATCGATTACGCACGAATGTCGGACGTAATTTTTCGGCCTATTAGTTTGCCTGATTGCAATCTGGCCTCGATTTTTACGATTTGTATCGAGTTATTTTCATATATTACTCTTTTTACTGTATTGGGTTATTGGGTTTTATTTACACGTTAAAAATATAAAAAACTTTGGCAAAATAAATTTATCAAAACCAGACGTTGTATCACTATAAAAACTTCAAAAAAATCAATTATAGAAATAACAACAAATGGTAATGGTGGAGGCGCCGGTCAGAATGATCAGAAAATACAAACAATATAACATTTTATTTTATCATTACCTATACTACAGTATTAAATCTCAGTCACAATCTAGTTCCCAAATTAAAATATTTGGTTATTGCATTTTATAAATAAATTGATTAAAACTGTAAGCTGCATCACTATAAAAACTTTTGAAAACATCAATAATCGTAACGTCAACAATCGCTATTGGTGGAGGCGCCGGTCGCTGGTATTATTCGCGCCGTAAATGACGCATAAAACGAGGGATGAATAAATAAAATCAGCATAGGAAGTTTTGAATAAAAAGTGCGCACGCATGTTGCCAAAAATTTGATGTTGTTATGTCGCGACGCGCGTCTGTTGTTGCTGCTTCTTCTGTCGCACATTTCTGCAGTGGTTTGTGCTCGCAGGGCATTATCACCGCCGCCGCGGCGTGCAAAACATAAAATAACCATTCGTCGCGCACGGAAAGTGCCGACACGAAAACACAATGCTCGGCGCTGCGCGCTACATGCATGGAAACTTTTCATAAAATGCACGTGCCAATAGGTTTTCATACTCTGCCATTTCGCCGTCTGTCGTATTTTCGTATTTAATCTATTTTATCCATATTTTACGCTGCTTTTCCTATGTTTACGAGGTATTTTACTGGAATATATTAAGTTACACTTATTTTACAAATGTACAGTTTTAATATCTTATCAGGAATCAATTACTTTTGTTGGAAAGTATATTGTATTCCATTTGATATCCATTTTTATTTTGGAATGTATTCCAATTATCATAGACATCCGCCAAAATTTCAAGAGATCCCATTTTCTTTTTATCTTACTAAGATAGGGATTTTCTTGTGCTAAACTCTATTATTTCAAACTCTTCAAAGTAACAAATTTCATAAATCGTGAAAGGTTTAATGATTATATTTCCGTATATCCCTCTACGCAAAAGATAATATTTGCCGGTTCGCCATATCCGTATTTAAAAAGCAAGCTTAAATAATTGATTATTTCCAAGGTGGGTTGTAAAAGACGTTGAAGAAATTGCTTGTTTGCCCTGCAGCCCGCAGACAAATTGTATGTTTTATGGGCACGACTCTTTCGCAGAGTTTAAGCACATCTTCTTTTGCCCTCCTTTCACCAAAAACCCGGCCTTCGATTTTTCCCGCTTTCATCTCCGGCTTACATATACGATATGTAAGGTATTACGAGGATATTATTTCGTTTTAGCGATTCTTTTAAGACGCGATGCGCTAAAAATGTTTACTCTGATTAAAGTGCGCGCCGTCAATACGTGATCTGCTTTCGCTGATCTCGAACAAATGCCAACGCTGAAATGAGCAACCACCGCGCATCGGATGAGCCCGCTGGCGCCGTAGGAAAAACCCACGTACACTAACGTACATACATACACACCTTGAAAACTGTGTCGTTTCCGGTGTACACTTCAGATACGGCTATATCGAGGTTTGTTTGAAAGTTATAGTTGAAACTCCGGGTTTTATGTGATAATATTCCGTAATAAGTTTTGTCTTACGTAAAATATGGTTCCCTCGACGGCGTGGGCACCACACCAACACATTGATATTATCGCGATGGGAATCCGCAGGGTATGTATACGTGCGGTTGTTCGGGGTGTAGGAGTGTGCAGGGAGAAGAGGAATCGGATGCTGCTTGGATATAAAAAGTTTCAGCTCTTGCGAAATCGCTAGCATGTTGCCGCTCGTTGTGCATTTAAATGCGCCCCCAGATATCTCTCGGTGGTAAGTTTTAACGGGACTTATTCTTATCTCTTCCGCTTTTTCGATTTTCAGGCATTAGTCATATTTGTGGCGATAGTTTTCTTTATACTTCTCTACCGGTGCTTCGGTTGATTCCTGTAATCATTCTTAGCTAGTTTTAGATAAATGAAACTTAATAGCTATGTTTATTGAAAAGGGTACAAAATTTAAGCGTTTTTTGACGTCCGTGATTGTATTATGAAGGCAAGTATAAATATATCTTAGGCTTTCAATTTTGGTTTAAGAAAGACGTTCTACCGGTGTTTCCTCGCTCACAAGTGACTTCTGGATATGAAATAAAATAAAGGACTTGGCGTTTTTTTCAAAAGGTTGATGCTGGCTGTAATCAGGTTGTTTGTTCAGGAAAGGGGAACAAGTCGATAATGTCCGATGTAAGCAACACTCTGCATTTACCGGACCCGAACTTTCACAGAAACATCGCTAAAAGGTTACATCCTAAAGTAATAATTAAGGATAATATGTAATAACCATTCTAAAAATAGGATTAAATTTTAATTCTGAGCTTCTAGGTCAAATAGAAACCGAAATCAACAGAATGTGCACCCTCTTAGGTCTGAATTATAGATAACAATGCGACAGTGATTGTGGTAGGAACGCTAGTCGAGTGTGCTGTATAAATATAACTTGGCCTTCTTTTTTCGATGAAGGATCACGTTCGTTTCCTCACTGATTTCAGCCGCCACGCCGCCCGACTGCCGCCGCCGCACGCCATTCGCGTATCATCTGTTACGCTTCATAATGGACGCTTCCTGATCAAAAGTGGAGAAAAAGCGAGCGTCCAAAGACCATTATTCGATGCTTGATTACGCCCTGACTGTACGCGATATTAAGTTAGCTGCGCTCGCCTCGTTCATTCTCCGACGACGACGACTACGACCAAACGCTACTACGATGTACGACTATTATTGCTCATGCCACTACTACAGGCTGGAGCAGCTCAACGATTCGAGATTGGTCGCAACCAGGCAACGCAGCAAAGACTCTGGCGATCAAAGGTTAGCTGGGAACATGGCAGGCAGCAAAAAAACGCCAACTCTGGGAAAATGGGACAAAGTAGAACGCTTAAAGTAGCTTTATTAGTTGTAAGAAATTTTGTGATGATTAAGTCAAGAAAAATTCATTTATTACAAAAGAAATGAATGAATGTTTTTGATTTTTCTAACGATATGTACTAGAATATAATGTAATTCAATAGGGATTAAGAGAAATAGCTCTTGAATTTTAACGTCAAAAACGCAGCCTACTGCGTTACACTGAAAGAAACTGGGAAAGTTTAGGTGGAAAAAGGTAAATCAATCTTTGGCAATTAAAATTTCCCTCTTTTCATGCACATTGCCATAGGTTAAAGATAAATTTGAAACTGCAAAGCGTACCACTGAGAAGCCATGTAATCAAGGAAAATCTGGGCAACTACTTCTGGGTATCTTTCTCTGATAAACAATATCCTGGTATAGAAGTATAAATATCTCTTCCAACCATCCAATAGAGGAATATAGAGATTTCATTATCATCTTTCAGGGTCTATAGCTTTTTACGCCTTCCGGTTCCCTCCTTTCAGGTTTCACGTGTCAAATGTGGGGGCATGCTACTTCTAACTGTACATGGATCAAAAACAAAATCAAACTATATATATAGACGCACCTACATCCACTTACAATCGATGGAATGTCACACCGTCTCAAAATCGTTCTTATAATTCTAGCTTTCCAAACACCCTACGCTTCCCTCCTTCTCAAACACCTCTAAATAACACCCAGACGAATCCATCACCGGCTGTTAATAATCTCAGCACAATTCTTAATGAATTGGATGTATTTCGACAAATTAATCAAGATTTCGCTGAAATAAAGCAACTAATTAATCTCGAGATTATGGTTAAACTTGTCAATGAATTTAAAGAAGCCTTAAAGAGAGCCACTAATCCTACCGAAAAACTTTTTGCTACAAAATATTTCCTTGAAAATTTAAACATTTAATGCCGACGCAAAAAATGAATATAAACATGCCGTGGAACTCAAACCACATTAAAAACAAAATCGCCGAACTCTCACTTTTCCTAACTGAGCATATGATTGACATGGCCTGTCTGTCCGAAACGACCATAACTGACAAAATCTATGTAGATGGATTTATCACTTATACCAACTCACTTCATACAAACCACAGGCGCGGGGTAGCGATCCTTGTTAGTAATACTTATATTACGATATGTGTATTCCTCGCAAGAGTCGATTTTGTCTCTATTTCTCTAGTTGTGGTGAAATTCTATTGTCCACATATAGATATTTAGTAATTAACTGTCAAGCCCCTATTTTTATATTCTTTAAACAGTTTCCTTCCTATTATTTCTAAGTCCTTCTTGCGCAAGTACCTAGGCACCTGAGAAGTGTAGTATGTAGACTGTGCTTTCGTCAGTTAATTTTGTTCCCATTCCGTGACATTCTCTTCTACATTTTTCCAGTGCTTTGTTTATGTATATACTAAATAATGTCGATGGCAGACAACAGCCTTGGCGGAGCCTTTCTGTAATTGGAAAACGTTCTGAGAGCTTATTTCCTATTTTGACCTTTGATGTTTGATCTTGTAGGATTATTTCATACGCTTTAGCCAGGTCTATGAATAGGAGATTTAATTTATCTAAAAAACAAAAGACCACTAAAATATTGTCCAAATATGAACACCTAATTAAAAATTCTACATTTTGATGCGACTGTCAACATGAATAAGCACATACAAACGCAATAAAATTTAATTAAATAAAACAAATAAATTGAAACGGGTTAATTCATAAACACACTCTCGGTCGGCCATGACTGGTAATAATATCGACTGTGAAATTAATGAATATTCATCAGTGTCGTCAGTAGTTTCATCTCTCTTTCATTCATTCGCTGGTACTCGCTGGTTTACATTTCGATTGTTCGTCTGCCGCTTGTTCGGGCAGAACTTGCCTGCCCTGTTTTCCAGCGTTTGCCATTCGTTACGTATTGAAATGTATATCGCAGTCGCACAATGCACAATTATGACGAAGCGCTGTAGTGCAACTTTTTATTTGCATTTTAATTAATTCTCCCTTGTGTTTCAGTCGAGCGCGTTGGGCACGACCACGGCGAACTTTCGCCAACTCTAGTTTCTTTATTCGTTCGGCTAGACGGCAATTTTCTTCGATTTGTGTGAAAACTTTAAGGACATTCTTTAAAGCTTCCACTCGGGAGCACGATTTGAATATGTCTTAAGCTCAGCACGTTTCATAGTAATTTTTAAAAACAAATTTCCAGCGTTCACGGTGAAGTTTAGTTGAATTTATGACGTTATGGAATTTGTTGAATATTTTTCGGCTCGATTTAATTGAAAACAGTCGAAAAGTTTAGTTTTAATCTGTGATCTTGGCTTTGTCCCTGCGAATTATTAAACGTCACGTGCATTTATTCTCGAACTTGATGACATTCTGCAAATCAAACGCGATTTTACAGATAAGGGATGGCAAACCATCAGAAAAGTAATTATTACCGGCGAGTTAATATTGGAAAGTGGGATGCTATTAAAATATGTTTTAAACTTTATAGGAATTTGTAATTATACAAACTGAAACCGGATAAAAATTATTTCAAATTTACCAAGAATTCTATTGAAGCGAACGTTGCGTTGCTTGTAGGGATGTCAACTTTTCACGAAGTACCGATACTTTTGGTATCGATACTTTTGAAACTTAGATACTTTCGATACCAAAGTATCTTGTGTTAAATGTGTCATTGGTTGATGTACAAAATATTAATTTGTTTTAGAGTGACAACCAGAGGAATGTGTCCTGATATCATCATATATCATACAGGTTGTTGCGAACCGACCGTTCAGCTCACAACATCAACCACTGACGAAACCATAGAAGAGTTTTCACTTAACTTTGACCGATGGTCTTTTATTTTAAGACAGGCCCGGAAACTACCCGTTTCGTAGACTATAATGATCGCGCTGCGGTGAGAAGTAAACACTTCGATGTTCAAATCGCAACTAACTTTATTTACACAAATTTACAATAACTTTGGCTGGGGTCCACACCCCCACAACACTTTCCCCCGCAATCTTCCACCTCGCGAACCTACCCTGGACTAATCCGAGCACACTTCGCCTACCACTGGCTTTCTCTCTCTCACATCACACAGGGTGTGCCCAGAGTGTCTTACCAACTTCTAGCAAAAACCTTGGACATCGTGCTCGCACATATTGGGACCACCGATGTCCGTGCCAAAGAGTCCCCGGTCGGCAGGGAATCCATTGCCGGACAAAACGCAGGCACGCGCGTTCTCAAACAAAGCTAAATAGGTTTGGCTGCACTTTCTCACGTCTTTCTTAATTCCCTAATGCACGCGACATAAATCCTCAGTTATCTGCCAAGTACCTCCAATATTGACAAACAGTTTAAAAATTGTTCAGACCCCTAATAAATCGGCACTTGACATCGTAAAACATAAAATATAATAGCCCCAATTTTCTTATTTTCTAAGAAAGGCCAAACGGTTCCCAACAGAGGCTCTAGTCGTACACAAATGATGTACATAACGCGGTAAAAAGTAAGAAAGTGTATTAATCTATAAAAAGAGGGGAAGAGTACTAAGCGAACAACTGATTTACACTGTGCGATAAACGCGCCCGGTCGGACTATGGTACCTGCACATCGCTAGTTACAAAAAATACAGGCTGACAACTACCAATTATCTGTGTTGCACGTAAATACATATTAAAATGATATAGGCTAGACTAAACCTCATAATACCACCATATAATGAAATTCTCTCGTTTTCTTTTTTGGTTAGTAAATAACCCATTCATAAATAATTATATAAATGATTTAATATTGGTATTGGTAATTATGAAGATATTTATACAGTTAAATAGGTACAAAGGCATCAAAAACTCATTGCGAAAATATACGTCATGCCTGAAGAAATTTCATGCTTATTGATATTTATATTGAGGAACACGTTCATCTCTTAACCGCCGGCGGCAAGGCGAGTCTTATAACTCCCGCATTTGGCGGCAACGATGAGCGGAAACATTGGCAAAAGTAAACCAAAGGATCTCCGCTTTTATGAAACACCGCCATGGATAAATTGCGGAATGCGTACGCCGAGGACAGCGGAAGGACCTTCACTGTGTAGCGTGCGCAGAGTCCTCGCAATGAAGGACACAAAACTCAGCCGCCCCATAATCGAGCTGCCTCCATCCTTAACTCTGTTTTTCCCGAATACACCAAGCGCAATTTTCGACTATGACGTGCATAACGAAGATCAAACAGTAATCTCCGCCATCGTTTGTCGTATAATGGCCCGGCCACTTTGATGTGACGTGAATCAATTTCTGCACGATTTGCGCCCTAAGTGGGCACAATCTTACCGACGGCGATGCCCCGCTCACCAATATGAGGGTCGCCGTCATCGTGGAAACAACAAAATATTTACTCATCAGTGTTGCTCACGTCTGACGTTTGCAGATATGGACAGGTTGAAAGAGGCGGTTCGTTGGAGACGGCTCCGGTGGTGCGGCAATGGAGGCGGCAGTGGTACAAAAACGCTGGCACGTACCAGCAACCCCAATGACGGCACGCGTATCCGCCACACAATGATGCTGTGGCGGCAACGAGCGCGGATGATTGACGCGCACATACATGAATGAAGCGACTTTGGTGGCTCAACTTTCCGGCGTATCGGGGGCGGCGGCGGCATGTTTCGCTTCGCTCTCTGCTTTGCATGTCAAAAAGCCGCCATACGTAACGCATGCGGGAGTAATGATGCGCCCGGAAATAAAAACGTGACGTGTACATGTCGAAAAACAGGTATTTCCGGTGTGGCGCACAAACGGTGAATGGAAAATGGCCGGAATGATTGAGTGAAGTTTGTATAATTGAAATATGTGAACATGTATCGAATTTAATATTATCAAATACGGTCGTACCGATATATTTTCACTTTATATTTTTGCCTCGCTATGTAAATGTATGCTAAACAAATTACAATATATTATGTCATCAATCACCATATTAACAGAATATATTTTTAAATCTTTGATGGAAAACATGAATTATTCAACTAATCTTTGGATGGATATTTTTTTTTTTTTCAGTGAATCTTTTTATTATGTAAAGTAAATTTATTAGCTTATCAAAGAGATTTTTTTCTCAATTTACAACAAATTTTGAGTTTTCAAACAATCATAAGAAAATTGAAGTTTGAATTCAAATATTACAACATTTTTCAATGTTTTGAATTTAATATTATCTATTGCCGCTTTACCTATATATCTCCACTTAATATATTGCCGTCGCTACATAAATGTATGATATACAGATTGGAATATGTTATGTCATCAATTACAATTTGAAATGACTTTTTAATCTTTTATTGAACATTTTCATGTTATAAAATAAAATTTAGATATGTTGCCCAAGAAAGTGAACATTTAATAGCATTAAAGATGATTCTTTAGAATTATTTAATGTCGTAAACCGGATGGCGCCGGCGGTAGCCGATGTTGACGATGTGACGTGAATAATGTGCTCGGTTTGAACAAAGGTAGTCCCAACATTATAACATCTAACCACTAACTCATTATGAGTATTAGGCGTCGACTACTTAGGTCGCACGAAGGTTCGAGCGTCAGATGTCACCAGTTGTAATCCTACCGTTGGACATTTTACTCGCACCTTTCTGTATTCAAAACTCCAGGAAGCGTAACCATAAATAAAAAATATTGAAATTCCACAATATTACACCAAAGATATTCAATTTACTACTCTATTCTAGATGTGAGGCGTTCAAGAATACTTCGTATTAGCAGGATTTTGTGAAAGCAAGATGTTGATAAAGCCAAACAATATGAGACGTAAGCAGAAATACAACAAGCATAACCGTCATCGACAAAATCAGAGATAAAAGCCGTATGTGCGCCTTGGTTGCAAACTCAGCTGTACTGTACAGTCGATTGCAGCCCTGCTGCAGCTGCACATTGGTTGCCCCCGCAATCCGTTTCCACGTACGTGCACTTTGCGCGGAAATCGATCAAGTTTTTGCTCACAATGGTTACGCTGGCGCACAAACAACGTGCTACTTTCGCCACCGCCCCCAAAAGCGAATCGTTGCATTAGCATGCAATCGAATCGAATACCGTTATCACGGTCGAATGACTCAATCACAACGTAGCATCCTAGCACATAAGGCAAGAGCCAACAGCAATACACAAACCGGGACGCTGTTGGCGAAAAGAACTTTCGCGCTAAAGTCCTACAGGTCTCAACAGCTACGCCGCCGACTTCAAAGGCGCTATTGTCCGACAAGACGGTGAAGGTGCCGGTCAACGTCGACGTGCGGCAGGAAATTTTGACAAAAGACTGCCCTTTATTCGCATTCATAAATATTTATAGGCACATCGAGTGAAGGGATTTTTTCGGGATGACCTTTTGACCTCATCTCGTTTCCTCAAATGTCAGTCGATAAAAACTTGATATTAAATTCGGATAGTTTCGTAGCTAGTATGCCCCATTTCTATGACGGCTAAAATTGAACCGAAACATGCTGCAACTTCCAGTTCAAGACGGTTTACTCCGCAGGACGTAAGACAAACCGTTTAAGCATTAACATATAAGTTGCGAATTTGTGGAGTAGACTGACATTAAGGATTTATGATTCATGAGGGCGTCTGCGTGCGTCACGTTTGAAATTTTAAAAAGACGCAAATTTGGCAGCGAACGTCTCCAAGCCAACATCATATATGCGGGGTATAAATACGTTTACCACGTCCTTTATTCTACTCCACCACTCATACTCTCACCCACTCAACTTACACACTCAACCACAGCGCGATTAATATTTATAAGGGGCATAAATTCGTTGTGGGTGCAGAGCTTCGAAGTAAAAATCAATCATATTACCATGTGACCTCTTTGCATTAAAGTTTCACTAAGGAAATGCTTGCAGATGTCGTCTCAAGTTAAACGCAGCGATGGAGCTTTTAAGTTCTGCCGTAGCATGGAAAACATTCGACGTTCGTGAATATTTGAGAAGGGAGTTTATCTCATGTTGTAGTTGCGTTCACTTATATTTGGTGATGTTTTGGATTGATTTGGCTTTTACCCGCCCACAAGTTGCCTTCGCAGAGAAGGTTAGAGGAAGTAGGGATAGTTTTAAAGTGCGGAAGATATAGCCAGGCGTTCAATTTGAGCCGGGGCTAAATTTCGCGCTGAGCCCGTCAAAAGTTTCGGATCTCTTGGATATCAGTTCTGACTATCAGGCGCGGAGCGGACCGGAAGTCGGTAGGTGGAAAATGGCGAGACAGAGGGGCAGGCGGACGCATCGAAAGTGTTGCGAGGCGGTAAGAATCCTCGATATGCGCCCTCTATTCCTAGGAATACCTCTTTGCGAAAGTTCCACACCGGAATGGAATTGAACGGACACATTTCACGGTTAATATCTAATGCGAGTCGTATCACGTTGACGAATCGATCGATCGGACAGCAGAGAGCTATCTATTGGAGCTATATATATATGAAAACTTCCAGTGTTGATTCATCAGCAAACATCTCGGTTTATATATTTATTATATTCATAGGAAGAGAATATAACCTCTCTCATCTAAGCAAAAATTGTTATTAATTCATTTTTGTGCTGATATTATTGATGACCGGCAGTTATCACACTTATTTATGAACAAATCTACAATATTTTCATTGTTGAGTTCAATATTGGTATTTATTACATTTTTCACCCATAAAAATATAACCATAGTTGAGCTTTAAAGCTCTGAAAATACACAAAACGGCCCCCATTCAAAAGTAATTCCAAATATTGGTGGACTTTGCGGTCAATGCGTGTTGCGATAAACGCTTTCGTGCCAAATATCAGCATGCGCAAAATATGAGAACCCTTTTTTCGCACACGAAAGCAGCGGAGCGATATGCGCGCATATTTGGCGGGTGGCGGCGACGGTCAACGAGGCCGGAATTTTCGCTACCATGCGATAAACTCGACGATAAAAATGAAGATAAATTTCGATGTCCTCTTACAGGAGCATCACCACATCTAAAGCACCTGAAACAACAGCGTGCACTTCGCTAGGCTGTAACAATAAACAGTTTTCGATAAATATACACGCGTTGTTTACACACCGTTAGTAATAAGCAATTACCAACGTTCATACCTGATATTCTTAATGGAGTAGTCTGAATATATTACTACTATATTTCCGCCAGTGCGTTATTGAATTAAAAATATATAATTCACGAGAATAATCTAAAAATTGCACTTTTAGTTTTATTTTCACCCAGAGATTATTAAGGGAATAATAGTTGACTACATAATAAAATATAAAGAATAAATTGATAATTGATAAATTATCTTTATTTCTTTATATGTATTTCTTTCTAGGTATTTTTGTTTCTATGAATATTTCACGTTTTCCAAAGTATTTCTTTGCAAATATCTGGAAATCATGAACATATAAAGTAACGGTGTTGTAATACAATTATTGAAAGCTTAAATATTTCTACAGACATACTATGCAGATGGAATAATTGCCATTATCTCTATTTCCTTGAAAATACTGGGAACCAGGGTATGAAATATTTCTTTTAAATCCTGCTATTATTATGGAAAATAAAGCATTTACTGGCAAAATCCTCCAGTGTATAAACTTTGTATGAAAGAATATCGCTTTGCAAATAACAGAAGCAGACGCAAACAACAATATCATTACGTAGAATTCTCGAATTAAATTTGATTTAATTGGGGTACAGAAACTCCCTGATTACATTTTATATCAATTAAACCTATCTATATTTTACAGTTTCCAAGCGATATTTTTTAATAATATTATTTATTTACTTCTGTAACTCTAGAATGTAGGAAATAAGTTTGTAATATAATTTATGCCAGACATTCATATTGAAATGTTTCACGAAATTTCGTATTTTCCCTCCTCTAATGTACGTCTATTAAAACCACGCAGAAGAAACATAAAATATGATGTACGACGTAATGGAGAAGTGCGTTGATGGTGGAGGCGCCGGGCATTGGGCGCCGTATATTTGAACCGACGGCAACGGTTATGATGGAATGGGAAATTCTAATTCCGAATACGTGCTCAAGAACATGGCGACATAAGTTGTGTAGAGGGAGAGGCTAAGGATGTCCGTACAAAGACACATGAGGGTGTTAAGTGCGCCTAACAACTGGAATGCCCAGCGCTGCCACCACAAATTGAAACTTATGAATGATGTTTGTGTACGACTTATATGACCGCATTCGCGCAAATAAAAACGACGAAAACTGCAGATTAATTACGACGGACGGTTCTGGGATGTAATTAAAATATAGTGAACAGGGAAAATTAATTTGTAGAAGGTTGGCTTACATATTTATGAGTTGATATACTCATAAAGCGCGCAATTCAGCGAATTGGCTTTACCGTAATATCGCAGCCTATTACCATCTGCAAATAATGGCATAGTTTCTAATACCGAGGGGCGGCAAACCTTTTGTATTTTATAATGAACGTGGTGCTATTAACGTAATTGAATCGCCGTCAATTCGATGTGGTGACATTTTGGGAAAATGACAAGCTTAGTTTAATTTGTTTAATTTTACGATCTTTAAATTTTAAAGAAAATTGAAAACAATTTAAATATATACATTACTGTTTATCATGCAGACATATCTTTTCTCCTTATAAACTTTGAAAATAATGAATATTTGAAGAAAACACTTCTGAATATCACAAATGCAATTGCAACGTAAAATGGGTGGTTGTATGTGTAGAAAATAAAAACATATGAATATATTATGAGGTAATCTCGTTGCAACTTCATGCTTAGCTTTAGAGTCTCTCTCTCCTAAAACATATTTTCATGTGCAAATATTGTGCGTGTCGATTTATTATAAATAACGAGAGCGGATGAAAACGCGAATTGGAAACGCAAATTCGAACGCCGAATGCAGGCAGACGGGCACATGAAAAAATATTATATTTAGACTCAATGTCGAGGCGCTCCGACGGCGGCTGCTGCCCGGTTCTGCAGCGCTCCAACCGGCGGCGGCAGAAGGGGGCGTCGACGGTGGCGTCGCTCGGCCTGCCGGTGCGCTCGCAGGCAGCGCCGCCGTCAGTGTAGCAGCAACGCCGTCCCGCATGCGTCGTGCGTCGCGCTACGTCGCCACCACCGCCACAGCAGGAGACTAGTCATCGCCGCCGTCGACAAAAAATCATCTCTTGTGCTGGAATTCGTCCCTAACCCTGCACATAAATCCGCAATACATTCAGGAGCCTTGTATCATTAAATAAACCCAATCCAATTATAGACATTAGACAACGTCTTAAAACTGTTTAGTGAACGTTTGAGTTTAGTGAAAAGAGAAATATTAACTGTTTTGAGTATTTTTATGCTCACAAACAAAAATATAAAGTGTTAATTGTTGGAAGTCTTTAGACAAGTGGCTTCAGAGGCTTGAAAAACTTCGAATGACCGAAGGACTTATATAATCATCATATTTTCGGGCTGGTAAGTGTGTATGTGGCTGGGTGTCTATGCGAGAGTGCTTTGTTAGCGTTGTTGTAATTGGCGCAATTACAAAGGAATTTATAACCGAAGCGCCTCCCGAAAGCAAAGCAGCTGAAAGTGAAACATTGTGGAAAGCTCAACGAAGCACAGAGAACCGAAAATAAAACGCACTTTGTGTTATTTTTATGCGCTGCTGACTCTTCTGGACTGCCTCAATTCATTCTATATTAATGACACTCACACTTTAACCTAATCTAATTTTAACGTTCACACGTTAGAATCCTAATAAAAGAAACATCTTCCCCATTTTCTTCCTCCAAATATTACCATACACACACACACATTCAACACATTCCAAATATACTTCATCAAGTAAGTCCAGGATATAAAATTTAATATTTAACATTGATAAAATTAAATTTACACATATTTACAAAATGTGCATTTTTTTAAAATTAGTTATAATATAAATAAAATATCAAAATAAAATATTTAAAATAAATGATATAGTTTTAGATTTTCAGGACTTAAAAATTAAAATTAAACATTTAAAAAGTTATTGTAAGTAATGGAAGGAATCTATATATAATTACACCAATAAAACGATATCAATTTCAAAAGAGCACAAACCAGGCACAATATTTTAAATAAAATCAGGCATCCATTGCCCCCGAGTGTACAATTACTTGTAGCTGTCAAAGCTGCGTGTGCTTTAGCATAATGTTTATTTTATCTGGGACACTTTTTCGTGGTCTCGCGAGGGGGCGGCGGCACGGCGCATGTATGCCGCTGCATGGATCGCCGCCGGGCGCCATGCCACTAATACAACGCCGCCGCTACAATTCGCAGGGCATCGAAAGCATCGAGTGTTAGGTAGTGCGGATGTATTTCGGTTGCTATCCGAGCGCGACCGAAGGGAATATATATTTTTCTTCGCTTAGTTCTCGTTTTACTCTGTGGTGTAGCTGCTGTGGATGTTATGTCACCCACTATACTCTTTCGTGCTTCTTATGTTTCTCCATCCTTGGTTAAATTTCGAATAAATTAATAATGTATTATTTTAATTGCAAATGACCAATAAATATGTTATAAACACGACCATTTGTACAGATTTGTTTTAGTTGGATTAGGACTCACACAAATTTAATTCAGGAAGGTTAGGTTAGTTAAAGTAAAGATATGTGATGAGTGAGGTTAGGTGAGGTTAGGTGAGGTTAGGTGAGGTTAGGTGAGGTTAGGTGAGGTTAGGTGAGGTTAGGTGAGGTTAAGTGAGGTTAGGTGAGGTTAGGTAAGGTTAGATGAGGTTAGGTGAGGTTAGGTGAGGTTAGGTGAGGTTAGGTGAGGTTAGGTGATGTTAGGTGATGTTAGGTGAGGTTAGGTGAGGTTAGGTGACGTTAGGTGAGGTTAGGTGAGGTTAGGTGATGCTTTTTTATGCCTAGATAAGGATGGGTGAAATTTTGTGAAGTTAGGTGAGGTTAGGTGAGGTTAGGCGAGGTTAGGTGAGGTCAGGTAAAAATGGCATTCGGTTAAGCAAAGTTAGGTTTGGTTACGATAGGTTAGTTACGTGCGTTGAGTTTGAATGAGACTTGGTAACCTCCCCTAGGTTAGATTTGTTCAGGCCAGTTAAACTTACTAACACGTTGTCAGTTGCTACATAAGGACATCTGACAACGTATATAATTAGGTATACTTAGATAAGGTTAGGTAAAGTTTAGGAAGGTGTAATATGAATCGATAGAGGTTTATATTAGAAATATGTTCTCTT
>WSZQ02129739.1:0-10604 GCA_019419845.2 Weissflogia rhopalogaster
TGTCAATGCTAGCTAGTCTGGGGTCGTTCAAATAAGACTGTATGATAGTAGTTGTGTGAATGAGTTAGGAAAAATTTGTAATTTTTTCCCCGTGAAAGTACATCCTGATAGAAAACACAAAACCATCCTCTAATAACAGCCATAAAAATGAAACAATGGTCCCTGAATCATAAAAATATTCCATTTTTTGCCCGCTGGATGTTTCTAATCATCATTTCGCGAGTTTTACACCTTTCCTTCGTATCTATCTCGCGCGATGTTTATGCCCTCGGCTCGTAAAAGCGCGCCATTCCTTGCGCCTACGCCAGTTAATATTTATCCAAGCCCATGAAAAACCTTACATAATCTTATGATAAGGTTGTAAAAACGGCCAAAAAGGGGCGATTGCCACGTACTTTAGCGGTAGGCCGTCGGAAAGCTCACCTGCGGATGCAAATCGCTCGATATCCATCCCTCCTACATACCACAAACGCCAATGGATGTGCTCCAACTTTGCGAAATGCGAGGGAAAACTTATTAGAAACTTGACGCCACACATGTGGGGAGTTTACCTCGAAAGTTGCGTCTCCCAGGGATAGAGGCAAACTGAATAATTTCCTAAAATTTCAATTTGCATTAGGTATTTCTGAATGAAATGAATCAATTTGTTGGTTTAGAATTTCGATTTTTATAACGGTAGGAAAAGGGGACGGTTTGTTATAGGTCAAACGGCATCTCTTAATCTTTCTTCTCATATTGAGAATTGTTTATTATTTTTATTTCCAGCTAAATTAATAGTGATAAGAAAATTTCCTCAGAAAGTAGAAGAGTTGCTGCTTCTAACAAGATTTTCTCCAAATCTATCAGGCTTCTAATAGGGGCGATATATATCTCCTCAAGGAGAGTTGTTAAAATATTCAAACTTATTCACACTTGTCCGAAATTCATATTAGATAGTTATCTCTGAAATAGAAAATGATGTTTTATTAAAAGTAAATGATTTTAAATGCTTGTAACAATGCTCATGTTCATTGATGAAGATGAGTAATGACTAGAAATTGTAGAATTGTAAAGCAAATTCAATTAATCGTTGATTTAGCGACATTCCAACTGCCCGACACCTCCACCATAAATACATAAATTTAGACGTGAGCGTAATTTACTGCTGATGGCTGCGGAGAAGGGTGCACTCTCATTTGTGCAATGTGGCAACAAAGTTAGCACCATCACCATACGACAATATAGTAACAGCTAGAGGGTTGCGACAACTTGCACTGACATATTAATGCGCCATATTGCGTAAAACATCCGAATCAAGCGTGTTTACGGTGAAAATTGCAGATTTTGCCGTGGTTTTCCAACCATAAATCACCAAACTTTGTCTTCAACCCCGCCCAATTACGACAATAAACTACAAAACTACGTTATTAATCACCGCTGAAATTTAATAACAATCTAAAATTTCCTTCTACAACACTATCATGCTGCGGGTGTGTGTGTGTGGGTATCCCGCGTTGAGGATTTGCTATTGACCAGGATACCTTCTCCTGAACTTAGATAAAATGGGGGATTCGCTTGGCAGCTAGCGCGACGGACCGGTTAAGAGCGATTGGCATAACAATCATAAAATAACGACAAGCGGAATATGTTTCATAACGAGTACATTTTCAAGATAACAAGAAATAGGTAAAGATACAGAGATGTGAACATTACAAAAGACTCACCAATAAATGACAAGCAACTTTATAAAGGATGACGAATTCTGGATACTTCAGACACCCGGGCAGTTGGACACTTATTGTTAAATGCTGAACTCGATGGCTTAACTGTTCCGCACTGATTTCCAATGTTGACCGTAGCATTCCGCACCAACTGCCCCGCGACTAGGCGCCACTTATGATGACATGGTTCAGCGGGGTCTTCTTCGACCTAATCTCCTACTTAGCGCGTTTACCATTTGAACTAAGTCTCTCGCTACTGGGTGACGCCCATTTGCAGACAACTCTCGCGCAACCTAAATTTCTAGAATGTTCTGGAACGTTCTAGCAAGGTGTTTCGAAATTTGCGAATTCAGCATTTTACTCATTGCCTTTAGCACGTGGAGTGCTTCGCTTGCAGCCTTGCATCAGACCTCTACGTAGGACCAGATAGTTGAATCAAGGAACAATTAAATATTTTCTTGATCTCAAAAGATCAAGTGCTTATGACAGCGTTTAGATTCTACAAACAAAGTGGTAATTTTATTTCATGGTCCTACGGCTCTGAGTGTAATCATTGAAACTTATATGTGATTCCTTTTATGTCTTAGTGAACAACACTGTTGAGGCTTTTTGGTGAGAAGTGCCCCTTGTGCACATTCCTGTACGAGGGAAATATAATGTTTTAATAACTTGATAGTCGCATACGTGACAACACATATGGAGAAAAATATAATGATATGCCCTATTTGAAGGTACAATCAGGTAATGTATCATTAGTTACATTAGTAACCTATCAACGCATTAATATTCCTGAAATTGACGAAATTGGTGTTGACATGTTAAGATGTCGTTGGTGGAGGCGCCGGTGACGTGTGACGGTTGTGGTGGAGGCGCCGGTGATGAGCCGTCGCCTAATTACGGCGACCACGTAGCGCCGGAATCAATTTATTACGGAATTACTGTTCCATGGACGCACGTTTAATTGACAGCCCGCAAACCATTTCTCAAGCGAAGCAGGCGAAGTCTCGATTCCCTCCTGCAAGGCATCAGATGAAAGTGCAACTACTTAGTACGATATCCACTCAATCTACATGATACATAACCTCCTGATCATTAACAACCTTCGCTTTTTTCCTTCCGTAAAGTAAAGTAAAGTCAACTAATTGATTTGCCCGAATTACCGAATTCAAATTAAAATTACGGAAGTAGAAATTCTTCTTTTTTCTTATCACAACCAGCATATTTCGTTATCAGTGCTACTTTCGGTGGAAATTGCTAATTTTCCACATATATATTTCAGATAATTTCCAAAAATGAATAAGCTTCAAAGGCACATATAAACCTTATTAGAATTCTGATAGTTTTAAGCATAATATTGTTGGAAGGTGGAACTCTTTCTCTTTCTTATCACATTGAAGATATTGTATTATCTCTATTAGATTGACAGGAAATGTCTATTTTTATGAACGTCTATCTGGAAATTTGTTTGAAGTTTCACAGATGACCTTGTTAGCAGCAGCAACTCTTCCTCTTTCTTATTACATTAAGAATATTTCTTTAGAATATATCATTATTAGTTTACCTGGAAACAAGTAATTTTCCACATATGTTTCAGAAAATGTAGAAAATAATACATTTAAATTTTGAGGGCATATATTGCCCTTATTGGAGGACTCACATATTTGATAATAATCTAGTTAGAACCAGAAACACTTCCTCTCTCATACCACATCGAAAAAAATGTATTATCGCTATAAGTTTCCTTTCAATAAGTGACAGAAAGGTATAACAATCTCTTAAACTCTAAGAAATCATCCAATTTCCATCAAAATCTTTAACAGGAGAGAGAAAATCACATTTATTACAAAAATATGAATTCCTTAATAATTGTCAATTAATTTTCTAGCAATTTCATAGAGTTTCCTTAGTTTCCAGCTACTAATTACATCATTTAATCATATTTCTTCATAGTTTTGAATTTGAGAAAATTTTTAGCTATACATGCTAGGTTTTTTTTAAGTTTTAAAAATGTAATACAATTTTTAACTTGATTTCCTTTTTATAACTATATAACTATAAAAGTTCGGGGAGATAAAACATTAAAAAGGCAAATTTTACTCAGTCATAACTTCTTAATAAAGTAAAATAAAGCAACAAAACTAGTTCCTGACAGTTTAACTGCAAATTCAGTATTTTATAGGCGATACAATTTATTTGAACGTAATATTTTTTATGAAATACTAAAATGGACATTTTTAGCTTATTCTGCAATTCGCTATTTATTTCAACAAGAATGCTTAGTGTTATTGTGTACACGTTAAATGTACTCGTATATCTTTCCTAAAGCATTGACTGTAAAATAGTAAACTTTAACAGTAAACCTAATGAAAAATCGCAAAACCCTATTTGGCAGCAAAACTGTTTTCCCATTGTTTCCACTTTCGTCCAGACTCCACGAACAAACAAAAAACGCAGACAAACCAAAATTGTTTCAACTCTGCAGCAGTTTATACCACTTAGTTCCTATGATTAACGAGCGCACGATCAACAGTAGCAAACTATCAAAGAGCGAGAAAGCGCATGCAATCGGATAATACGAGTTTTGTTGTTTGCCACCGCCGCCTCCACGCGAACACGGATTCATCATAGTTACATCAGCGCAGCATGCAATCAATTAACGGCTTAATTAACGAAAACCTGCGTGCGACTCGACGCCGATGCTCGCGCCCAGATTTTAAAGCGGTCGATTAGCGTTTTTCCATAGTTGCGTGATTAATTGTTGCGCCAGTGTCGTTAATGACTTTATCATGTTTCGCGTACATTTTCATCAAATCCGGGTGTGTATGCTGGCTCTACAAGTGCAGTAAAAGTTGTAATAGTAACAATTAAAGTGTAAAAACATAATTCTAAAAGCTTTTTGAAAGCTTCGGTGTGCAGTACTGTAAAAGCTGATAATGGGATGTGGGATTGAGCGCGAGTTAGCGTTTGATGTTTGCGATGGTTTAAAGCGGGCCGTGATGAAAGGACCACCAATCACGAATTAGTCATTTGCGATTTTTGCGCGAAGCGAGGCGAGGTATAAAACACAACATTATGTCGTTGCTGGTGGTACTTGTGGCTGTGGTTTACTTTGCTGCGGCCTAGAAGAGTAGCGGAATGGTAATTGCGACTAATTACAAACTTCGTAATTAATATAAGTCCGGCACGTCATTTACTAACAAAAAGTGATGGGATTTTTAAGGTACCGTTTTGTATACTGTTTTTTGTATGCGATTATGAGTGTAAGCTTTGGGTATAGGAATTTCCAACATGTGATTTTGAGAATTTCTAATATTAAATTCTAAATCAAATTTGAGAGAATGTAGTCGCATAAATTTGAGTATGATCTCAATAGAGCTGAAGAGTACCTGTCCACTTCCTCTTTCTTATCATATTGACATAATTTTTAATTTCCGTTTATGAAAATTAGACAAAATATATTAATTTGCTCACCTGAGCAGCCTAGTGCGTAGAGCGTTGGTTTATAACGCAGGCAGACAGGGTTCGAGTCCCCGGCGTGTGCAGTTTTCAGTGTGAATTAATATATGATAAGTAATTCACACACCACACACACTTCTACCTAATTAAACATCAACAATCTACTTTCAACAATGAAATACTCAACATATGCGATTTTTCATAATATGATTTTGAAAACTTACAATGTTTGCTCAACTTTAAAGAGTTATACTACCGGATTTACAAGTCCTACAAATTTGTGGAAAATCTTGTAGAAGGACAAACTCTTCCTCTTTCATTTTATGTCGAAGAAATTCTGATACCTTTATTAGTTTATCTGGAAAACACGATTTTTCAAAACATGTAATAGATAGTCATAATTTCTTTAATTTCATTGCCTTTATGAAGTACTAAATGTATTATTAGTATATTGTACATAAAATAATTCTGTATTTATTATAGTAAACATTATTATGATTATAACCATACTAGTCATTTATATGATTATCAGAAGTTATAGGAGTTTTAAATATTTATCCATTTTTGATTTTATGATAAATTTAATATTTCGTATATTTTGAAATGGAATAAATTTGAAACCAGTAGAAAATTGCTGAAAATTGACAAAAGATTGTATATTTTTATAATTTGTATGTTGTTTATTTTGTGTTGTATATTTTTGTTTTAAAACTTACAAAAATTCTGAGGAAACAATTAAAATTTAAAAATATACATACCAAAAGAAATGAGAGACTTTTTCCAGCAATTTACATGAACAAATACAAATTACCGGAAATTACAACAACGTAATTAAAACCCTTTATATTCGGGCGCGCTTATTTTAACACAGTACAACAATGTCCGTAATTATCTCTTTGAAACAAGTATAATAACAAATATTGCTGTTATATGCCCTTTCTCTCCTTCTCCCAAACCCTCTTTCCAGCGTCGCCCTCTCTTCATCCCTCATTTTATCCACTTCTTTATCTCTTTCTGTTTCACTCTGTACGCATTGTATGTTGGACAAGCACACTTGAACTATACCCGGCGCGTTGTACGGCGACTAGCCGGGACAAGACAATAAATGTGCGCGCATAAAATAAGCTGAAAATAATATAATAGACTTTTTGTTTCATAAATCATGGCGCGAATAAAATTGCATACACACAATGCATTCACATCCTCCCATTGTAGGACGGCCCTTGCGACGGGGAAAACAAAGCGTTGCACCAGTTTACGGGGAATACGGCAACAGCGACAGCGCCAGCGTTGGCATGACGGTGGGGGCGGCAAGTTGATGGTGGTTGCGTTTGCTGGCGCGACGTGGTTGTGAAAAAGAGTAAAAACGTGTAGTGTTGAGTGTAT
This sequence comes from Weissflogia rhopalogaster, assembly GCA_019419845.2. NCBI lineage: Eukaryota > Metazoa > Arthropoda > Insecta > Coleoptera > Staphylinidae > Weissflogia > Weissflogia rhopalogaster. Next base: position 6,543 of record WSZQ02129739.1, read on the forward strand.
AGGCATGGGATGTGGGTGCACACGTTTGGCCCGGGGGCGGCAAAAAGTGCCTCCGCACGAAAACGCACTCGACCGTCGCCGTTGGCGACGGTTACAATAGAGAGAAGAACGTGGGCATTTATTATGCAAATTCAGTACTTCTGCGAATATTAGGCGCGTGTTTGTAAGTAATTAAAGTTAGGTTAGCCTGAGATTAAATTAGGTTAGCCTGAAGTTAGGTAAGGTTAGATTAGATGTTTGCTTAGGTTAGGTGATGTTAGGTAAGATTGGTTTAGCCTGAGGTTAGGTTAGCCTGGGGTTAGGTTTGGTTAGGTTATGATATGTTTGGTCTGAGTTTAGTTTAGGTTTGATCTAAGTTTGGTTTAGGTTAGGTTACTCCGAGTTTAGTTTAGGTTAGTCTGAGGTTAGCCTGAGGTTATGATAGGTTTGGTCTGAGTTCAGTTTATGTTAGGTCTAAGGTTGGGTTAGCTAAGGTTACTCCAAGTTTAGTTTAGGTTAGTCTGAGATGAGGTAAAATTATATGATATTAGCCAGAGGTTAAGTTAGCCTGAAGTTCCATTAAGTTAGCCTGAAGTTACGTTAAGTTAGCCTGAAGTTAGGCTGGTTAGTCTGAGGTTAAGTTAGGTTAGTCTGGAATAGACTAAGCAAGAAAATTCAATAAAATTGGAAAATATCCAATTGAAACGAAAAAAAATCACCTCTATCTCATCTCACAAGACAGGATTGATTTTTTCCTTTTCGCCAAGAAAGGTTGTCCTCAGGTCTTCTGGAAACGCATGTAGTCTCTAGCCCTCAACAGAACGTGTTTGTCCACGCCGTACGTTGCACAAAGCTTGCGCATCGACAAAAGCCACGCCACTCCGTCGCATCCGGCAGTTGGGAGGTGGTGGAGGCGGAAACGGCGGCGATGGCAATGGCGGCACAAAAGCCCTTTTAAAGATTGTCCTCGGCTTCTCGGACATTAAACACGTTGGGCTTGTGCGGCGAGTTTTTAGTTTATCCGCCGCGAGCACTTCATTCCTCAACGTCGTTACGTTGAACTGAACACGCACAAAGTGGACGCTCGCGCCTTCGACTAATAGTGTTTAAAATGTACAGCGTGTACGTTTACCAGTGGGTTGGTAGGGGTGGTGGTGGGGTAACTTTGGACAAAACGAAGTGTACTGCATTTGATGCGGGCGAAAAAGGGGTGTTTAATTTGGCGCGTTTATGCGGACTCGGTCAAGCAACGCTGCAAATTAAGATAGAATTCAATGTTCGGACAAAAGACTTTGACCAGTGTTTCGACCCTTTGTTTATTTTAAAGGTATAAAGGGGGTGAGAATATAGGTCAGGGTTTTATGTTTTATTTCAGGGCATTTTAGTGTTGATTAAGTTAAAATTCCGTGTCATAGCCGCTGCTAATTAAATTAGTTATTAAGAATCACTTGTTTGAAAATAGATTATTCCTCTGAAGCGTGTGTTGCCCTTCGGGCTACTATTGTCTAGGCATATTTTAGCAGATATGTGTGTTCTGTTATCAGTTATGATAAATTAACAAAGTGTTGGTTAATTTGCTTAAGTTATTTATACAACATCGATTTTATTGTGTTGGAGAATTCGTTAGTTATATTGAAAGTTGAAAGGAATGACAAAATTAAATTATGTTATCCTAGGAAGGTGGGGTAGGCCCCCTTGAAAAATTAAATCTTCCATTTTCTTAATGAGGGCGAAATTTACACAAAAAGAACACAATAAGAAAAAAGAAACCCTAATTAACTGGCAAACCACGGTTCCTTGAAGTATTTTTCCACGTCTGTGCATGGCTCAGATAAAAGGAGTTTACGTGTAGCCGCCCGCGGCTTGGGTACCAGCCTTGGTCTTCTTATTACCCGTCCTTCGCGTGTGCCACCCCCCGAGAGCAAACAGACGTGGAAATAGTGCACCTGCTTGGAAAAATCAACAAAACTCGGACGACTCGGACAAACGCGCATTCATCTTATCGCCTGAAACCACTGCAGCACTTCTAAAAATGTTAAAAATGCTCAAAATATTTACAGTTAGTACAAATTAAAAACAGAAAATCTGTTGTTGATCTTTCTTTGTTCTCTCTGTGTTTCTGTATTTCCTGCCTTCCTCTTTCTTCTCTATATTCTTTTTCTCTATCTGTGTATCTTTCCCTCCCTCTCTCTTTCGATCCCCAGGCTCCTTTGGACTTGAAGTTTATTAGTTTGAAGGATGCATTCTCTAAACTATTGGGGTGGCTGCAATCAATGCGCACTTTGCCTAGTCTTGAGTTGCGATCAGAATCGTGATCGTTTGAAATCGCTGGGCCCTGTAGATTGTTTCGCTGAAGCAGGACAATGGTCAAACATGCGGTGTGCACTCGAGGAAATTGAAGCGATGTGTAAATAACGCTGCAATGGATATCGCTTGGCGGTCGGGCGGTGGCCGGAGGCGGTCAGTCGCAACCATCCGGGAACTCTAAAGGGGTTGCGCAGTTGGCAGGAGAGACCATGACATTAGTGTTGGTTGGTTGTCGAAGTACATCCAGTCATGCGATGTACGCCAATTTTGATTAGAAACGTGTTCTAGTGTCTGATTGCCAGATCCCGATACGCATTATTCACTTATTATGTTATTCTCACTCGTAGTGCCTTTTCATAGAGGTTCGGAGATTTCTGGTTTCATTTCCCATTAATTTCATCTTTGAATATTCTCAAATTTGTCAAAATACAGACATAAAGTCTATTAATGAGATGTATGTAACTATAGAACATTTTAAACAATTCTTCTGTTCTTAAAATGTATCTCTTATAAACGAGTAAAGGAGAAATAAAAAGAATAGTTCGTCTTTTTAAGTATTTTGTTTAACAGAAAAAAATAATAGAAATTGAAGAAGCAACGAAAATTGGTTGTATGTTCTATTTTGATTAAAGTTATTTGTTGGTATTGCCCTTCGCACTCGTAGTACGAGGGGCGCGAGCTTTGAAAGCTCGGATAAGTCGACTTATACAATTTCCTAAGTGGTATTTTCAGAATCCTGCGGTTTCCTGGCGAGTCGCAGCTCTTGTTGGACGCCGCTTCCGCCGTCCGCCAAAACGTGAAAACCCATTAAAGGCTGTCCGACTATTTTTGTACGAATGCCCACTTGTCGTACGGGTCACACAATCTCGCCGCAGGCATCGTCCGCGCACGCATCGCATGCCACCAACTCGCTTTTCCTTGGGCCTTCAGATAAACGCATTACACATAAAAACTGCCACCCAGTTACACATACATCTACATACACCATAACCGATACATTTTAACATTTTCTATATATACACTTATATACATCCACATGCTCCCACACATGTATACACTATCCCACATACGTATCCGCTCACATTCTTTTCATGTACACCATGCATACTTCTTAAATAGTTCCCCACATACATCCATACCTATAAACATACATCATCATATGTATACACATATACATATTTGTATATATACACATATATATGCACATATGCACTCACACGCATACTCACACTTCTATACGCATGCGTGTACACAAACACATACAAACAAATAAAAAATCCACACGCGGGCACGATTTTCGGAAAAAAAAGGACTTCTTTCCAGGTGGTAAACTATGATGATTTTTTTTTTCAATTTGATTAATTTGTGCTTATCGATTCTTTCTTGCTAATTGCAAGATCTGGGACACTCGGTGTAGACTCGTTTAGATAGTTGGTTTGGCGCTGTACAGTAATCTTGCTCAGGTCTCGCGCGGTTGCGGTTTTCCATATGAGATGATATTGGAAATTGTTTTGCAGCGCATCACGGCATTATCATTGGCCCAAAGTGCGACGTTTGTGCGCTTTGCGTGCATCGTTACGTCGGCGTGCACCGTTGAATTATTCAATATTCCCGGTGAAGCACGTCCCATGCATGTAATATGCAAACGATACGTACCTAAAACGTAAAACTAAAACGTACGCAAAAACGAACGTTAATGAACCAATCCAAAGAAAATAAATTGCGATGTTGCGATTGCAAATAAATAATGGACGTACGCTTGTCGATTAATATAAT
>WSZQ02129739.1:33267-44153 GCA_019419845.2 Weissflogia rhopalogaster
AATAGATGTAATGCCCGCATTGACTTTGAATGAAAGAGAAAGTCTTACTCTATAAGTTTATGTAAAGAAAATATTTTTAAATATCGTAGTATGGCAGGAAAACGAAAATTTCTAGGACGTGTTTTTGAGAAGATCGAAGTATTTTGGTTTGTCTACGTTAAATAATTAAAACTGTGCAAAAAATTAGCTAGGAAATATCCGAGTTTTATACAATAGTCAATTCCAACTTTAGTTCAAAAAATGGATAAAATCCTACTTTCATATACTAGATTCATACAAGATAAAAAATATCCGGAAACCAAGATAGCAGGCAGGATGCATGGCTTCTTTTTGGGGGGTGGTTACGAAGGGTGTGAGTATCCTCGGTTTTGTGCACGTGTGAGCAAACTTTATCGTCGCGCCTGTGGGCAAGTCGGGATTATTTATGTAGACCGCACCCGCGCACGTTCATATATCTTAAGAAAACCGGAAGTCGCTTTTAATTCCGGCATGTTGGATTTATTCTCACATGGGGTCGCTGAGCACATGAGTGAGTTTTGCGCATTAGCAGTTCAGCAGTTAAATGAGGTTAAATTTTAGCCTAAAATATTTTGGCTCTGTCAACACTGCGGAAAACACTGGAAAAAAATGAGGACAGCAAACTTATTTGTACTTGACGATGGCGTTTTACGAGTTTTTAATTAGGAAATTATGTACTTTAATTGGTTTCTTTCACCTCGAGCTCTTTGAATATTAATTTTTAGCTTTAGCGATTTGTGTGCACTGGAACGGGTTGGTGGTTTTCGGGTGCGGTAGCCATATTTTAATTAACTTCGCCAACACCGGGACAAGCCTGCTTGCCTGCCACCGCCATACGCACTTTTCATCTCGCTTGACTGGGCATCCGCTGTTCCCGTTGGCGTTGCCGCCTCCCGAAAATCGAAAGGCGCGCATCGACGCACCGCCACAAGTGCGTTCAGTGGAAAACGGGCGTCGAATTAAAATAAATCAATTTACACCAGCACATATCTCATTTTACTGAGTGTTTTATTCGTCTGTTTGATTTCATTTGTAAGATTTACTCATTTCATTTTTGTAGATGTATCAGTTGTAAAATTGTGTATCCGCTATTATTATTAAGCGGCGCGACTTCTGGTTGATTCTATTTTAAAATTGAGACTCTTCTCTTAGATAGGGATATTTTATGTTAGGGAAATTTTTTTATCAAATTCAGTTTGACGGCATATTTTTTTGAAAATTTTGAAAATTCATAAAATGTCAATTAATTTAGCATCCTTATTAGTCATCAGAGAAGCTTCCGGTTATGTTCATTAGGAGCAGAAAATCTTCCTCTTTATGGATATTGCAAGGTAAATTTTCTATCAAATTTATTTTGATGGAAATATCAAATTTCCCTAGACGTGTTGCTAAAATTTGCCAAAATTGATCAATATTGAATCAATATAGTATAGTGCCCGTACTATTTCTCACAGCAACTTCCGGTTAAATTGTTTAGAGGTAGAAAGCCTTCTTCTATAACACTATGTTCAGGAATATTTTATGTCAGGCATAGTTTGACGGGAAAATCAAATTTTCTAGGTCGTCTTTTTGAATATCAAAAATCTCCAATATTGAAACGATGAAGCTTCTTTTCTGAAGGTCCCAAGAACTTCCGGTTAAATTCACTAGAAGCTGAAAATCTTCTTTTACAAGACTATATTAAGGAAATACTTTTATCACACCTACCTTAACAGGAATTTATAATTATCTAGAGCATGTTTTTGAAATTCTTCAAAATAAGTGCCAAAGTTTAATTTGTTGTCAAATTCCAATCGCCCAATTTGATTGTTCATTTTGATTATATTCATTAAAAGCAGGAAATCTTCTTCTTTGCGGATATTGTAAGGAAAATTTTCTATCAAATTTAGTTTGAAGGAAATAGCAAATTTTCCAAGACATGTTTCTAAAATTTGCCAAAATTGATCAATATTGAATCGATATAGAGCCCATAAAGCAACTTCCGGTTAAATTCACTAGAGGCAGAAAGCCTTTTTCTGTAACACTATGTTCAGGAATATTTTATATCAAGCATAGTTTAACGGGAAAATCAAATTTTCTAGGTCGTCTTTTTGAATAACAAAAATCTCCAATATTGAAACGATGTAGCTTCTTTCCTGAAAGTCCCAAGAACTTTCGGTTAAATTCACTAGAAGCTGAAAATCTTCTTCTTCAAGACTATATTAAGGAAATAATTTTATCACACCTAGCTTGACAGGAATTTGTAATTATCTAGAGCATGTTTTTGAAATTCTTTAAAATAAGTGCCAACTTTAATTTGTTGTCAGTTTCCAATCGCCCATTATCAATTTGCAAGCGTCACCATATGATTTTTCGAAAGTTACCTAATTTTTTCCCACATCGTCTCGTCGAATGGAAAATACGCAAATCCTAAATTCGTGCACATTAAGTGCGCAGAGATTTGCGCGTGATGGGAAGCAAAATGCGAACTTTCTGCTCTTCCGATCGCGAAAGGCACACGGTCGGAGTACCCGGGTGGGCGAAATTATTAATTTCGGTTTCATTACACTCGAAAAGATACGCGCCAGCGTGTCTGTGAGTCGCAAGTTTTAATGACGTTCGCGAGAGAGCGTCGCGTCGCACGAGCGAGAAACTTTTCAACAAGTTGCCCGCCGCATCCGGAAGTGGAAACTAAAAGAAACGACGCCGAATAATCATGAAAGCGAAGTCATATGCCGGCAGCTTTTCATCTGCGCACGAAATTTATCTGAGTCGTAAAATCACGAAATGTATTATGTATACTTCTTTAAAAACGATTATAATCGTATTATTCATACGCCATCTGTTGCTGATTATCAATAAAACATGTTGATGTTTTAAAAATGGTTGCATTTTTAATATCATGTTCAACTAACGCCATCTGGTGTTGAAGACCTCGTAACTCTTCCTGGACTGACGGATTTGTTGGGGAAACAACCGCGAAGTGTACATAAAATGAATAACTTCCTAGGAATACCCGAGGGAAATTATTTCTGTGTTTGACCCGAGTTTTCCTGCTTTACTGAGTTTTCTTTCTCGAGCGTACGCTTGGACATTGAGCCATTATCCTGTGTATTTGAGCATTATGATGGTAGATAGTAGCGCCATCTAATGGTGGGTAAATGACAACCCTCTTTTTACGGAAATGTTTAAATGCTTCATAATTTTGGGACCCACTCAGTTGTGGGTCCGAAGGTCGCACGCATTATTTTTGAGTTAATACGGGATGACCTCACATGTTTGTACCCGTTTTCCTGCAACCCTTTGGTTAAAATTACGTCCAGTAAATGCCAACAAAGAAAGGCGACCGTATCCAAATTCCAGGGGTGAATATTTCAACAATTTCTTGACCCTCTGCATTTTTCATACCACATCCGAAAAGTTTTTGATTTACTTTTAAAAATTCCTACATTTTCTGCAAAAAAAAAATAACAACATTTTTAAGAATGTAAAAATATTTTTATGCTTTTCACAAGTTGCTTAGAATAAATTTTGTGCTAATTTGCTGTGGAATTCACAAAATGCTCTGCAACTATCGCCATCTATCGGAAAGTACTAGTGAAGCAGATACCCTTAGAGTGGAAATAGTTTTGAACACTTTATGACTTTTGAAGAAATTGAAGAGACATTTTTCCAATACCGGAATTTGAATGAACATTTATGAAGCGTAATAATCTACTGTAGATCATTTCCTTCTGCCGCCATTTCCACGCCTGCGTAGACTCAAATAAAATGCCAGTTTTATTCCACGACGTAGTGTCCTGGATTTTCGTATACTTATTTTGCGCCGGAAGTAAAGCAGAAGAATACACTTAATGTGGTAGTCACGTTGGCAAAGCATTTGAATGAGATGCGCGTTCGTGGCTGGGAGTAAAAACGGGGGCAAAAGCACTGTGGAAAACGTATTTTCGAGTGGGCTGCTTTCCACCACTTTCATATTGCAGAGATTTGCGTGCGCCGCCAAAGGTAAAAGAAACCTAATATTCCGCCCCCTACTCTAAGAAAAGTACTGCAACAAAGCCCACAATCTATGTGCCCCAAAAAGAAACAGGTATGTAGGAGTATATCCCACCAATCACTTCAGAAATTAACTTATTCTAAAAAATTTCAATATAAAAAGGCCGCAAAGAGTTGGAAAATTTACAACAAAATACAACAAAAAGGACTAAGCAATTTGTGTGAAACACAAAAATATACGTTAACGCATGTCTAAGAAAATTTGATGATATTTCCGTGGAAAGAACGATTTCTTGAACATGATCTTGTATAAGAAAACTTTCTACTTCCTCGGCTGACGATCTCTCAATGTGTTTAAACGCATTTATTGCAAAAATAAGTCGTTTGAGCACATCTAAACACGTATTTCTCTTATATTTTAGTGAATACTAATCAAAACGTCCAAAATTTCGTGTCATTCTCGAATTGTTTCAGACTATCAATCTCTCGATGAGGTTAAGAGCATTTTTTGTCAAAATTCGTCGTTTGTGTTCATCTAGGCACGTTTTTCCAATTTTCAAAACGCAGAAAGACTATATTCAAAAGATGTCATTCTCTATTATCACTTTTATCTCAATTACCACTAGATCTCACTAGATCTACTTACCACTAGATGTCGCTAATCCTATTCTGTTTCCATCTATTATTCCTATTATTAAATTTGTCCGTAAAACTTAAGAATAAAAGCATCCCCTCCTGAAATTCAACCCCTTGGACACCTTCTAAGTGCGCGCATAAAGTTGGCGGCGGTTTTGTGGCAGGGTCCACACCGTCTCCGACACGCTCCAAACGTTGCCAAACCTTTTGTGCGCAGTATGTAAATTGATGTAAATTACTTACAAATTGTTAGATCGGATCGCCAGCCGTACACACCCATATATTTTCGACTCCTGAAGCAGCACCACCAGTAGCAGTAGCCGAAACAGTGGGAAGCATAATAAAATTTAGAAAATTCCGCCATGAAAAGGATAATTTATTGTTTAAACTTTTTCGTTGGAAAAATGCCTTATTGAATTACCCTTTCATTCTGCGAAGGTTGACTTCAAACTCCTCTACTTTCTTGTATTAAGGGAATTCTGTGTTGAAAATTGTTCAAGAATAAAAAAGGGATAATGTATAGGGAGTGGACAATGCATGCTTAAATATTTATAATCTTCTTGACAGTCAGGTCACGTGGCAGGACGAAACGATGTAGGATAAGGAAAATATGGGGAAATGTGCAATATGTGTAAATGTCGACCTCGTATGCATGCGAACAGTTGGCGCATTCTTGATGATCACGTGTTCGGTTGATGGGTGATGGGTGTGGAGGGGTAACGGGTTGAGGGGGTTAGAAACTGGGACGTGGTTGGGTAAAGGTGTCCTGATAGCCTGTTGGTCTTATCTTGGCATACATTTCTTTCAAATTCTGAATTTTCTTCAAATATTTCTTCCAGGCGCGATTTTTTTTCGAATGCGTTTTGAATTATTCATGATTAGGGAAATATTCCTTAAAGTAAGTTTCATTCAGCATGAAATATTATAGGTTAGATTTTGTTTAAATGTAGTCAAAGGTAATTTAAGCTAATTTAGAATATTATCTTAGGTTTGGTCAAAATATGTAAAAATGCCGATATTTTATATGCCTTATGTTGTAACGATGAAAAGTGACGTTTTATGACCTATGTGATGCAAAGTGATTTTTTAAAATCACTTTTTTAATCTGGAGAGCTAAAATTAGCTGAAAACTTAATTTCAAAACTGTATTGTTGAGTTTAACGCATATTAGATGTACTGAGGTGAGATCTGGCGACGTCATGAAACATGACGATATGAGCCCTGACATAATATGACTAAATTAAACGACTGTTAAGGCTCCGTGAACCTTATTCTAAGATAATATGAAGTTATGTAACGAAAAATGACCTGATGTGACGTGACGTAAAATGACCTGGTAATTTTGATTTGAATTGAAATAAAATGTGTTATGATGAGTTTATGTAACACCTTTAAATGTAGAGAAACAGAAAATCTGAAATTGTTTTGCAAATATTCTGGTAATATCCTATTATAAAGACCAAAAAAAATTACCTGAAGAGATGAAATCCTTGAAGCTTTTACGAAAATCGCGATCGTTTTGCACGAGTGACCAACCGGCCCCTCGGGGCAGGACGATAAGCGTCCGTATTCGTCCCCAGTCATGATTCGCTGGTATGATGCTTCGCCTGATCGGACAAATTGCTCAATCCACATCCCACCTCCCACACTCACACCACCCCCATCCTCCGCAAAAAAAAAACCACCATCCACCGTCCAATCCGATTCGCTGCCCTTATCGCATGTCTCTATTCTTCTATCGCATTGCATCATATTGCACGTCCGGCGCTCGAATCAAAGCCCTGAGCAAATAGCATCGCTAAATATTGAACTGACCCCGATTTTCAATAAATATCGAAATAAAATCCTCTACAAACAATGCCGTTGATCGAAGCAGTTGTAAAGCACTCAACCGCACGTGTATATTCCGATGAATATGAGTATGTGTGTTTGTTCATCATAATTCAAATAAACTTGATTAAATTTGTTTTAATTAAATCCTCCTCCTAACCTTCTCCTCGTCGTGTTCCCCCGCCTAAATCTCCAGAGTGTAATTTTAATTTGGGAGATATTAAAAGTCGACTTATTTTGAATTGGATTTTTATCTTTATCCCTGTTTTTTGTCAACATTTCAACATAGATCAAGATCAAAGGAATACTGAGATAATCTGTATTTTTGTCAAGGGGATTTCCTTGGGGATACAGATAATTAACTTATTACATTTGAAATAAAATGGGATTTATTTGGTTTTATACAAATATTAATATCACGTGAAAATTAAAATAATTAGTCCTATTCATTAATCCGAATTTTTAGTAAATTTTAATTTAAATTACAGTTTTTTTGCAATACAGGATCTTCTATGTTACTGAAAATGTTTTATGTAGAAATAACAACTTTTAGAGTTTCTTGAAATTATTCTACCATTTTTTACATCATTATAATGAAGATTTCGGGTAAGTGCCAATTTAGAAGTTACAGCACTTCTAAATTGGATAAAAAGGCGCTAGTATAAAAAGATTCATTGATTTATAGATGATCCTAGTCGGAGCACCAACTCTTCTTCTATTATTTCATGAACAGAACATGTTCTTAACTTCACTGGATTGACTTGGAAACGTGAATTTACAGAAAGTGTTTTTGAACTAAACGTGTTTATGAAAATTACGAAAATGTGTTATGTTTAAAGAGCGCTAGCATATTTATTGGCAATGTCACATTTTTAGGGATGATCTTGTTCAAAGTAGCAAATCTTCCTCTTTTATTTCATACTAAGTAAAGTTTCCGAGATTTATTAGTTCTGCATAAAATTGCAATTTTCCAACACTTGTTTTTCTCTTCAAATTTTGAAACTGCGACAACATTGAAATGCTATTAGCACGTTTATTAGACATCTCACAGAGTGGGATATCATTTTGCTCGAAACAGCAACTTTTCCTCTATTATCTCCAATTTTGAACATATTCTGCACTTTATTAGTTTGTTGTAAATCATCATCGTACGATTTTTTCCGTTTTTAAACAAATTTTTAGTAATTTAAAATATCAACAACGTTTTAAACTACTATTTTGAATATAACACAGTACATTTTTTGTTAGTGAAAATATTTCATTAATAAATAACAACTTTTTGGCATTGTAATGCATTCCATCATTTTTTACATCATTACCAGAAGTGTAAACAAAAAAAGGAATTTGAAACATTGTCGAGCTGTTTTTTTCTGTTCTTCATACCTTGCGTCTTGTTAGATGCCGGCAATAAAAAATACGGACGTATATAAAAACGTCGAAAATGTCGACATTCTAAAAACGACACAAAACATAAAATGCTTTAAGTACACCAAAAGAGCGTGTTTCGACCGACAAAACAAAATATGGTAAAAAATAATGCATATAGAAATATTTTTTGTGACTCTTTGTTTCCTATAAAATCTGAATTTTTGAGAGGACATTTCCTTACGTTGTATCATATTCATCAAATGCAAGATCTGGAAATGATGAGGAAGAGTACGTGAAATGTAAAGAAAAACGCGAAATGAGAAAGCGGTGATGATAATAAAAAAACAGAACTTCAAGTGAAGGCATGAAGAAAAAGCTCGATATTCCCTCCTTTGATGTATGAAGAAATATATGGTTGAATACTTTTTGGAATGTTTTTCTAAAGGTTGGTTTAAAGCTTAGCGATAGTTTGGTTCTTTTAGATTTCTAAGTGATTTATATTAGTTTTTGGTGATTTTCAAAGGTTTTGGTGGGATTCTGGGGATGTTTGTGCGAGAATACGAGGTTTTAAAATACCCAGTATATTTTATATTGACGTGAGTATTTTACCGATGTGTAACCTTCAAAGAGAGGCGAGGACTTACCATAAAAACATGAATTGCAATTTTAACCATCGATTTTTAATTTGGAAACTTAACGAAAAATTTCGAAATGGGATGGAAAATGTGTCACTTTTGAAGAGCTATAGCACCCTCCTTAGAAGTCTCACGGATTTAGAGATGATGCTATTTAAACCAGGAACTTTCCTTCTTTTATTTCATGTTCACAAAAATTTCTTAACTTTATTAGTTTGGCTTGAAATTACAATTTTTCAAAACATATTTCCAGCAGTTATCGTTTTTATATATGTTTATTAAAATTACGAAAATATGTCAATTGTGAGATGCTGTAGGACCCTTATTAGAAACGTCAAAGTTTTATGGATGAACTTATTTGAAGAAGCAACTCTTCCTCTTTAGTGTTATGTCAAGATATTTTTCCGAGTTTCATTAGTTCGACTTAAAATTGCAATTTTCCAAAATATGTTTTTTCTTAAAGTTGTTAAAATGTGACAACTTTGAAGGACTGTAGCGCCCTTATTAGAACTCTCACAGATTTGGGGATGATCTTATTCGAAGCAGCATGTCTTCCTCTTTAATGGCAAGAGGTTTTAAAATACCCTGTGTAGTTTACATTTGTGTGAGTATTTTATTAAAGTGTATACTTCAAAGAGAAACGGAGGCGTATCAATAAAAAACATAAATTGCAATTCTAATAATCGATTCTCTATTCGGAAACGTTGCTTTGCTCGTTCTCATACTCGCTCTCGAGATGCGTTTGTTTTCCTTTCCTTTTTTCACTGCTTTCCCGTCGACATTGCGATAGTGAATAGGGAGAAAGAGGGCGTTTTCCTTCATTTCGTGCCTTTCACGTTTTCACGCTCACCGCAGTTTCACCCCCTTCGAGCAATAGACAATCCTTGATTTATACTAAACGTTACGCGTATGTTGATTTCCCTTTTGTACCGAGTGTAATGTATTTCTCTTTTTCCCCTATATGCCGTTTTTTGTGGATTTGTGAAGGGGAAACAATGAGATTTTTAAGATTTTCCTTACATGACCGGCGCCTTCACCATTCCGACTGCACCCTCTCGAAGAAAATAAAACGTGCGAGCGTAAAAACCGTGCGATATGATGATATCTGCTTATCAGCACACAGCCGAAATATGGCGAGGCGCACCCTTGCATTCCATCCCGTCACTGCCGGCCGCCGCCGCCACCGCTTCCGTCCACCCTAGGCAAACAGTGGCGCTCCTTCCAGCCAGTTTTCCCGCCTTTGAAAAATTCAGTGGCGGCCGTAAAATGTTATAGTATGACTCTGCTGGGCCAAACCCCTGCAATGCCGTCGCGGCTGGAATTTAAAATCGACACGAAAACGCTTTTATACTGCGTGGCTGTGGAGAGCTGTTTGAATGCACGTGTACGCACTGCATTACGAAAGGGAAATAGAAAGAAGAGAAGTAGAAAGAGAGAATGAAATTAAGGGAGAGTGTGGAATGTAGTTACGTGAAAAATCACAAATTAATGCTAAGTGCGTTCGATAAGTGATGATTTAATTAGTCGCCGTTATCTACCCGCAAAGTTAAACACATTTCTTTTATGGCGCGTTTCAGTAAGGGGCAGGTGTTGGTGGCGTCGTTACGGGGGTGGCAGCCAAATACTGTTTTGCATACTGATCGCGTGCGAGACCACGCGACGCATTAAACTGTGTTGTACAATATTTATTTCAGGTCAAACGAAGGGTGAAACATGCCGGTTAAAAAAAATGAAGAACTCAGAATCAAATTCGAAGAAGTGTAGCGTCCTTATTTGAAGTCTCACATAAGCCCTGGTGATCTAGTTCGAAAATATAAATATTAAAGTAAAGGAAATGCTGTTGTCGTTATTAATTTGGCTGGAATTTGTTTAAATTTGAAATTTTCCAATAGATGTTCCAAATTTATAGACACGGAAATTTTGAACATGAGTAAACTTTGAAGAGCAGTAGTGCCTTTATGAAAAGTCTCATAGTATTAGAGATGATTCTATTCGAATCAGCAACTTTTCTTCTTTTATTTCATGGTTAGAAAATTTTCTTAACTTTATTGGTTTGACTTAAAATTGTAATTTTCCAAAACATATTTTTCAAGGAGAACGTGTTTTTGAAGATAACACATTTATGAAAGCAGACATTGAAGAGCTACAGCACCTTCATTAGAAATATGACAGTTACAAGGATGCTTTTAATCTAAGTAGCAACTCTTCCTCTTTTATTTTATATCAAGAAAATTTGCTGAGTTTTATTAGTTTGGTTTAAAATTGCAATTATCCAAAACGTGTTCTTGAACGAGAACTGGTTTTTGAGCTCAACACATTTATGAAGATTACCAAAAATGTGTGCTTTAGAACCTTTATCAGAAATGTTATAGTTTTTGAAATAATCATATTCGAAGCAGCAACTCTTCCGCTTTAATTATTCTA
>WSZQ02129959.1:23803-44040 GCA_019419845.2 Weissflogia rhopalogaster
ACTTAAGCTTACTTGTACTTAAACAAAATGTGTTTATCCTTAAAAAAGTGTACTTAACTTTAAAATAACGTTAAACGTAAAAAGTAAGGCTTACTTAATTGAAGTCAACTTGACTTAAGTTAAGTAAGCCTTGTTATGCAGTTTTTGACAACAAAAACCGATACAAATTAAGGAAACACTTAAAAAACAGCTGTTCAATTTTCGGTTCCAAAAAATGACTTAAGCCATTATCGAAAAATGTATTAAGCTAACTTTGATGACTATATCGAAATTTCTCTCCAAGTCAAGACCGTGAATGATTGGTAATTATCAAATTAACAACTTACAAACAAAAACTTAAATTTCTCTTCTTCATTGCACATGATCACGCTGTGTGTGTGTGTGTTTTTTGTTGCTTACAGTCAAGTGCAAAGTATAGAGGGAGAGAATTTATTTGCCATTGTAGCTGACTGAACGCAACGCAGAATGCCTGGGAATCATATCAGCGCAGTGATCTACACGAGATCGATATCGACGGCGCACATCCATCTGCCCCGTCAATCAGTTTGGGGCCGCGTCTTCGGCGTGTCAATCACACACACGCTCGGAGCATCGGTGCCGTCGAGAGTGGACACTTGTTATGCGTTTGTCCGGACACACCGTTTGCGTCGGGCGTCGGCTCTCTGACCAGGATACCACAGAACCAACGAGCCTGTGGGGCTGTTTTATAACCGGCCTCGCTAAAGAGGCAGGAGGCTACCAATCCGACGATGGCAGAGAAGACCAAAAGATTGCTGAGCACGATTGCGCGCGAACAATGTAAGCATCCGTTCGTCGTTGGATGATGCTCGGAACAATTTGAAGCGTGCTGCCTTCGATCGAGAAGAAGAAAAAGAATACGGGCATTGCGAGAACGCACCAAGAGACAGAAGACAGCCACGTACAACTTACAAGACGAACACAGCATCTCTTGTTAAAGTGTAATCGATGTGATTAATGATTAATTATGTTTTATTGAATTTATTTATTCATGCAGCTTCTTAGATTTTTCTTCCCCTTAGATTTCTGCGTTTTCTCAGTAAACTAAACAAGTTAAGTATATTAGACTTAAACCAAAGATGATAAAGGAGCCGT
This sequence comes from Weissflogia rhopalogaster, assembly GCA_019419845.2. NCBI lineage: Eukaryota > Metazoa > Arthropoda > Insecta > Coleoptera > Staphylinidae > Weissflogia > Weissflogia rhopalogaster. Next base: position 24,917 of record WSZQ02129959.1, read on the forward strand.
TGTGACAAGTAAGAAAAACTATATAAAGCGTGGTTAAGTCATCTTGGGTTAAGCAGACTTAAGTTAAGTCACTTCCACAGTTATGTCAAATTAACAAAAATTGAGTCCCAGCAATCTATGTTTAAGAAAAAGTAAAATTGGTAAAGTGGACTTAAGTTAAGCCAGTTTGCATGAAGTAACTTGGATCGCGAGGATAACTAAAAAATTAAATATATTTCAGTTTAAGTTACTTTTGGTCGAAAATGACTTAAGTCTACTGACTTAAGTTAAGTCATTTTCGATAAAGTGAAATAAGCTAGGTGTGTGAATACTAAACAATACTCGCAAATGCAGACTAAAAACCTTTATCCAGTTAAGTATACTTAAGTTAAACCACATTTTTGTTAAGTAAACCTAAGTTAAGTTACTTTCGGTTAAGTAAGATAAGATAAATAATCGTATAATAAAGTATATTTAAGAAAGTACACCTGAGAAACCGAAAAAATAAGTATGCTTAACTCAAGTCACTTTTGTTTTAGTATGTTTAGTTTCAGTCACTTTACATGAAAATATGTCCTGACTTAGGATACATGTGATATACGTTGACTTAGTTTTTTTTTTTTGTTTTACATTAAATAAAAACCAATAAAAAACAATCAAAAAAGTGTAATAAATAAAACTTATGAAATGATTAATTATCATAGTGTCTGAATATGTTTCGATAGAATAATTAATTACTCTCACCGACGAAAGAGCTATATTAATTTAAGAAATGAACAGTTAGCGAGGTGCGCATGCACCTCTCGAGTTGCAAGAGCTAAAAACTAAGCCTGTTGAATTACAATTACGTTATTGAGCAATGAATGGCAATGACCATTAATTATTTACACATTTATATGCTCCGAGCCTATTATTAGCGTTCATATTAATCGCGCTTAATTGCAATTTAATGTTCAAATAAAGCTTTTGTTCTTTATAAGTTTATTATTATGAATTTTACTAGTTTTTACCCTCTATTTTCTTATTTTCACTTTTATTTAGAACTTTAAAAGTCCTTAAAAGTCCTGTAAACTTGAAGTTACAGGGAATAAAAGTGTGATTATGAATTTGTTTGCTATTTTAACAGAAAGTCTTGACTTAAGTCAAAGCTTGAAAGGGTAAATGAACTAATATGAAGACGTGGTGATGTGAAGATGAAAAGTATGAAAGGGTTAATCGATTTGTATGAAAGATATGTTGATACGATTAAGGTTAAGATATAGAAAAAGCTGTATACTTCGGCGAGACTTGCAAATAAGACGTCCTAATTACACTCATTAGCAGATGTATAAGTATACTTAAGTTAAGTCACTTTTGGTTAAGTAGGCTTAGGTTAAGTCACTTCAGGTTCAGTACGATGCGTTAAATAAGTGTATAATGCAGTGTGTTTTGTATTTTAACAGAAAGTCTTGACTTAAGTCAAATTCTGAAAGGGTAAATGAGCCAATATGAAGATACGATGTTAGGAAGGTGAAAAGTATGAAAGGGTAAACCTGATATGAAGGTACGAAGTTGTGATGAAATGATAAAGTGATGAAGATATAGAAAAAGTTGTATATTTCGGCGTGACTTGCAAATATGACGACTTAATTGCACTCATTAGCAGACGTGTTGTTTTATTAACGAGTTAACAAGGTTTACGCTTGTGCATAGGCTGTAGCTATGTATGCGTGAGTGTCTGCCTCTGCTGTGTGTGTGTGTGTGAATGTGAGTGTGTATGGACAAGGCTGAAGGCGACGACGCGTGTGTGTTTATCTCGATCGATGCACCATGATGATATTTTCTGCAGCATCTGCGAGAGCTTGGAGAGAAGAGCGCAAACACACAACATCGTCGAACAAATCTGTACAGATCGTCGTTTGCGGATTGTAGAAAACATAATCTTGTTTATGCCCTATTTTAATGCGTTCCATTTTTACTTAGTTTCTCTTAGTTTTTGTTTTGTTAATTTAAGAAAAACATTTATTTTTTGTAAGAAAGGTAAAAATTAAAGGTAAAAAGAAGAAAGAAGAAGAAGAAGTATTGGAATGGCATTGGCGGAATGGCGAAAGAAAAGATTCGCGTTTTTCGAAGCTTTCGAAGGCTTGGAAGGCTTTGGTTTTCGGACTTTGGGTTTGTATGTGGCAACTTGTGAGCCTGGTGACTACTAAGTGACGCGCCGGTGTCCAGCGAACGCGCGATGCCACCCTGCCGGACGACAAGATAAAGAATAGGCAATTTAAGATAGCGCATCGGGACATAAATCTATATAATGTATGTAGGCCAGCCGCGAAAACACGCATGCCCACCTCACTCGAGTGTTCCTTCTTCTCGTTTCCCTTTCCCTTCGTTCCCTTTTTCTGCCTTTTTCTGCACACTGTGTGTGCACACTATAGAAAAACGGCTTCAAATTCTTGAAATGTTTTATTTCGCCATTATACAGGAAAGCGTCTTAAGAAACGATTTTAAGTGGATTATTTTTATTCCGAATTAATTTTGTTCCGTTGTATATTTTCAAGACTATGATCCCTTAGATCCCTGTTTCATTATGTTCTGATTCTGATTAAAGAAAATGACACTTTTCTACAGTAAAAGTCTTAAAGTCTGCTTTTTAATGTTGTTTGTGCGTTAGCGTCTTGACGAGATTATGTCCCTGAGATTTGTAAGATTACTGAGCCTTATTCAAAAGGCTTTAATGACTTCGTATCAGAACAGTAAGTTCGATATGACGACATATTACGGCGACAACACACATACACACACACACACACACACACAAATTACATTACACAAGAATGTAGGAGAAATGGTGGAGAAAATAGAACTTTCTTGATTGAATGCTGGATACAAAGTGACTATATTTACAGAATATTAACAAGACGAAGCCAAAGGTTCTTAAGTTCGGTGCGCAGCGCATGCGCACAAAGGGTGAACATGGCGTGGTGCGCAAACAACCATGTGCATAGGCTAGGGTAGGCTCGCCTCGCGCTCGGACGCGTACAAATGTTTTATGACATGTTTGTTTGAATCTAACATACTTTCGTTCGGTTTTGATTTACATTATTTTTACAGACACTTATTTATTTCCCGGCGATGCGCGGGACCTGACTCAACAGAATCTTTTTGAGCTAAGTTCCTCTTTTTGAGCGAAGGTGCTTTGCGACCCAACAAGTTATACTCAAACTCACCTCTGAGTTTCAACTGAGAACCTCAAAGTTCAAAACACACGATGTAAAACAACAAACAGTAAAATAAACACAAATTAAGAATAAAATCACCACGTTCCACGTTTTTAGAGTGACGTAGCGCCCACTCTCCCCATCTTCAAATACGTTAAGGTTAGGTTATTTTAAGAAAACTATTCGATATATAAAACGTTTTCCTCTCATACAAAGACAAAATAAAAACTCAGACTCTGAGAGAAAAGTTCTCAAAGTCTAAAATGTTTAGAAGCGTATAATATATGCAAATATTATGTGCTCCAGATAATAACACTCTGTGGCTTTGTCGGTTCGGTCCAGTCCGTTCCTTGACGTGTAGCCTGCCAAGCATGTGATATTCGAATCGACACGACCGACAATATCGCCCTAAGCTAATTGTAAAACTCTCTTACTAACTCTATCTAAACCGACTCAAACTAATCCTGCTTCGTTTAATTTGAAACCAACACTAAAATTTGCAACCATAAATTTCCATAGATGGCCCCTGAAGACGCAAATAAACAGACATATATGGGCGGTAGTCGTCGTCGTCGACGGTCGCAGTAGCCGAAAGTAATAATAATAAATAAATAATCAAAGCGCTGAGTAAACAGCTTAACGACCGATACAAGATACTTTAATACACGTCGCACACCATAGAGCGAGTAACGTTTTCAATTGCCTTCTTACAATTCACACATGCATTTTCTATGTGTGTAGATGGTGGTCATGAGAGTGTGGTTGAAACATGTAAGTAGCTTCGATATCAGGTTACAATTCAACCGCCTACGGATTTTATTTGTCAATTGTCATTGATGTTGATGTTCTAACTGGGTAGCAAATATTTACATTTTTATTAAACTTTGAATATAAACTTTTGAATATTTTAAACTCTAGATGGCGTTGTACGTGAAAATTGCCCTATTTTTCTTGAAAAAAAAAACTACATGGTGTTGTAAATTTATAAATTCTACGAATTTATAGTTAGAAAAACTTGACCTTTTCTTAACGTTTGTTAACATGCTAATATTAGTTGCACTTCTAGGCATTTTCACTTAAATTTAAAATTTTCATTACTGTAGTCATCGAAACATACACTGGATGGCACTATATGTTAAAAATATCTAAAATATAATTCACACGTCAAACACTAGATGGCGTTATCGAATTTAAATAGCTTATTATACGAAGGTAGGCGTAGAAAGAAAGGCCAAGCTACGCCGGAGATGTGCGTGTGCGCCGCCGGCGTGGCGGTGTTTGCCGCCTCCCTTCCCATTGAATGGGCAGGCGCCGCCGCTCGCCGCTTCCTAGGCAACAGTATTGACTTTTCGACGCTGCCGCCGCCGCCACACCGCCGCGCACCACCCCGCCGCCCAAACAAACCCACCTCTCGCCGCACGCACATCCTCAGGGCGCCATCTTGACATCATGGCGTTACAACTCCTACAACTACTGCTACACTTACAGCTCTATTAGCAGCCGTAGGGCGTCTTCGAATTTAATAAATTTCAATAAAATCATCGCACGCGCTCTTCTCAATACTCTGCCTAGAATACGAGGAGAGGACGCGACAAGGGGGGTTAAAAATTCACTGGATGCAAGAGGGGGCCCGTAATTTATGCGTGCTGCGAGCACGGCGGGTTACCATACCGCAAGCCAGGACCACCACAGGTGACAATTTATAATTTTATTAAAACCCAGCAACTGTATTTACCTTCGAGCACTTTCCGAGACAACTTCAAGCAGACTCAAAACAGCTCCTTGCAGCTTCAAGTAGTTTCGAAACAGCTTCGTATGAAGTTATTAATGTTTTTGAAGGTATTATTTACGTTTTATAAATTGCGTTTTATACAGGCTTTATCCCAAAGGTTTATCCTTCTCTTTTTTTTGTATCTTTCTATATATTTGTTAAGAAAAATAGATTTTGAAACTGCGTTTGTATAGGATTACATAAATTGCGTCAATTAATCATTTCTTAGGGACCTGTAAAATTTTCATAGATTTTTTTTTTAATTTTGCAGGATAAAAATGACCCAAAAATGGCGCTTTACAAATATGACTGATACTAGAAATAGTAGATGGTGTTGTAGACAGTCTTGCATTTATGAACACTAAAAAATATGTGAAACACTAGATGGCGTTGTATCATTCGTAATTTTTGTAACATTAAAAAATGAAAACGAGAAACTCTAGATGGCGTTGTAGATATTCTTGCATGTTTTTATTTAATTATTATAAAGTTATTTAATTATTTTAAGAAGTTCTAGGCTCACTATGGATGACGCTAACTACTTATCAATGTATAAAACGATTAAATTATCAAATAAATACAAACTATTGAAGCTTATAATTAGACTCAAACCAAATATGAACAAAATTATAACTTGATACACATATACCATCCGTAGATACCTAATTGCATAAATTCCCAGTGGTTACATTTTTTTACTATAACGAAGAATACGAAATGACAAACAAGCTGATTGTGAGTACAAACAATATGTATGCGCATGTGTGTTTGTTGTGCAATGCATGAAGAGGCTCTCCTGCAACCGTACAACCACTAATTGTAATGGCGCACACTCCTCTTTATAATAGCCTGCTCTCTCTACCTGTACGTCCGTCTGCACACGCAAATAAAAACAAGCGGCGTAGAAAAACGTAAAGGGCAACTCTCGCCAGTATGTATGTATAAATGCATGTGTGCGGGTGTGGACATTGCATTAATGGCGGTGGAAAAGTAAAACATGTTTGAACTGCCGTGCACGTACTCTCCGGCCGTCGCGTAAATGTATCGAACAAATTTATTAAAAACTGGTGTATTCTGTATGAGCGAAAGAGGAAGAGAGAGAGAGAGAGAGAGAAAGAGAAATGTAGATACAAAGAAAGAGTGAGAAAGTTAGTAGCTGCTACCTGCAGTGGCCTTCTTTCGATTTATCATTTTCGAACGATTACAAGTAACAAATATGAAGAGAAAAAATATAAGCTGTAATGATGAGGTTTTGTAAGAAAAAGTTACGAAAAATAAAAGGATTAAAGTGTTTTTGGTTGAGTTTTTAGGCAATTTTGCAAAGTTTATATATTGTAAGATTAAGTAATGTTACAAAAATATTCATGCCAATCAAAGGCGGACAATTGAGATACTCCCCTTGCTAGAGTAATTGTCAACAGTACAGATTGTCAACTACATTGAAACAACAACATACACAAACAATTCACACCAACAACAAAAATTGTATAAATAAAACAATAAAAAACAACAAAAATAAATAGAACATATCAAAGTCGGAAAGATCCACAGAGGTCGATAGACGCAAAATATGTGATATTTTTATTATATTAACTGACTTAAGTAGCATTATCTTTTCGAAATTTTTAATAAGTTTAACAGCGTATAGAACGAATAAATTTGTTATAACATTAAGCTACTTCACAAGAGATAAAACTGACATCGCTCCTGTTTTCTGACAGTTTGTTACATGTCGTCTCATTCCTACCACTCTGTACTCGCTATGTCTATATGCCTATATGTCTATGTTCATGTGTTCTTTTTCTCCCTTTTCTTTACTCCTGCTGATGTGAATATGTGAATATGTCGAAATACAAGCATAACGAACTGGAATAAATTCCACTTGAACGTTTTCCAGCTTCATTCATTCTGTCAGTTAGTGTTATATTATAATATGAAAATATTTTCCCATTTCATGCGACGACGACGGCAAACGGCGACGACGAAACGAAGCAAGAGACTGAGCAGTATAGAGTAGGAGCAAAAGAGAGCAAAAAGGCTTGGATACGCTTTGCATACGCACACTTTACATATTCGTGGCGTAGCCCTTTTTTGTCTTATTATCATTAAAGCCATTCCACGCTACGCTTCTTCCCGGTAGTCGCATGAAAAACGAAGAAAAAACTATACAGAAAAAACAACGAACGAAGAATCCACCAGTAGATAGATACTTTTTTCTTCACTTCACTATACTTGGGTATAACGTATAGCAACAGCAACTGGAACTGTTCAGGCGAATAGGATAATCCTTTCAAAAGTTGAAGAAAAGTTACAGGCGCAACATATTTCAAAAAGTGGAGCGTTAGATGAAGTTTCTAATAGTATTTACTTAGAATTACTAACTAATACTGACTTGTAATCAGTAAATTACTGACAGAAAGAGAGAGAGAGAAATACACGGATAAAGCGAGAGAATGAAAGGAGACAAACTAAAGCAGGAGAAGAAGGAAAGAAATAAACTAAGTCAAGTTGTAATAAATAAAAAAGAAATATTAGACTATTCCAACGATTGCCACCGATTGTTTCTTGAGTCAACGACTAAGATAGACATATTTATTGTTGTAAAACCGTCAATTATTAATTTCTTAAAGCGCCACGCCTTTGAAGCCGAACGAAATAAAACTTTCGAAAATGACAAAACGAAAATTAATGTCTGTATTATTATAAATAGGTTGTAAGAGGCCATAAGACCTTCGCGCATGCGTACAATACATGTAAAAGAGACATAAATTCAGTGCACTAGTTTTTCTAACTATATATTTCACGCAAAAAATGACTACAACTATGTTTAAAGAATTCGCCCTTTTGTGTCTATTCTGTGTTTTTTGTGTTCATAGTAATATCACATTATAACAATCAGAAAATCGACTGAAAATATTAGCGTAAATGTCCTCAAAATTTCTAAACGCAGGCGTAAGATACTTTTTTAAGTAAAGTGCTGACGATGTATTTGCAGCAGTTTTTGCCTCTATCTAGAAGCGCCGATAAAAGCGATAATAATGAATCAAAAGTTGGTAGCCGTAGGCATTAAATTTCTATCGCTACGCACCTGGGCTATTGTTTTTCGATATCGACGTCGTTGTGGCGTGACATGGCATTGGAATCGCATCGAACAACCCGAAAGCCGAAAGCACAACTACGCAAATACAACAAAATAAAACGGCATCGAACCAACAAGTCTTGCAGGAGAGAATCGAAGCCCAAACTCGTACACACGAGTAGCTACTACAAAGTCAAAGGAGGCAAGAGCTGCGGCAAAGTCCGTCTCAAACAGCGAGCAGCAGACTTGCAACGAACTCGCGACTAAATGCCTTAAAACAACGCCGCACTTGTACTATTTGCATATGCAGTTGTAGAGTTTGATTTATGCCATCCGCGGAATAAATATCCCAACACCATACGAATAATGCCACAACATTGGTAGAGTCTACCAATGGGCGAGGAAGAAGAACGTTTATACCCGCAGGGTATGCTAAGCGTATTATTAAGACGAATTAATTAATGTACACCCCCCCTAAAGTTTAAGTCATGTTTTAACCTTAGAAAACCTGTTTTAGAGTGGAAAAAGTATCTTTTCGATTTTATTATTTGAAATTGATTCATGGCATTTCTTACGCGATAGTCGCGGCTTTTAAAAAACATTAATTTATTTTCTGTTGTTTGCCCGGATCCAGACTTAACTAGAACTCACCACTACGTCTCTTGCTCTAGAAGCATACGAATTCCTACGATCACCACAACGTTTTTATTAAAACAAAATGAACAAACAAACTTAATAACCACTCGCCAAACTCACCAGGGGAAAATAGGTCGAACCCTGCTCGTTCCACGTTTTTATAGTAGACGCGCAAACCCCTCTTTCTACTCATTCTCGTCCTTCGAAGGTTGCTGAACGCACCCGGCGTGCCCCAAGAACAGCCTAAATGCAGTGTTACTAACATATTTTTGATTTAAATGTAATGGCGCTGCAAGCGCTGTCAAAATACAACTAAACACGCAGTGCAAAATTCAAATACGTAGGCAACCAAATCAACAGCATTATTTTCCTATGTTAAAATTGAAAATGAATGTTTAACGATGCAAGAAATAGAATCAGTCCGCTTTTTATTACCTCAACAATCGATTACAATTCCCTCAAAACCTGTCTAAAATTGGGCAAACATTCTATAAAGTCTATAAAGTCATTGTCCTATCTATCACTACGTTCCCCCTTCATAATCAGCCCGGCACACGTTTATAAATTCCAAACAAAACTAGTCGAATTCTAGTCTAGTTTTCGGCAGTCGATTCCATCGATGTTGTTCAACGACTCCCCTCGCGAAATACACGCGACAACACGCATGAATAATTCACCAAAAACAGGGTGTAGAAGTAGGGGCAGAGGCAAGGAAATATTGGAGACAGGTGTCGAACATTACGCAAACACCTAGTCGGCGGTGTCTCATTATCGCCTTAAATATTAAGGACTTAACTAGCACCTTTCGTACCACAATTCTTCGCACCCTTCGAGCCGCACACGTCTCCGAAGATTATTGATGACTTCTGACTTCTGGTGCTCTTCAAAATATTATTAACCGGCTACCACTAACCACTGTAAAGTTGTGCTATAGTGTATACTGCAGGAAGGCAGCGCAGGAGTGGTGAAAAAGATTTACAATCGCAGCAATGTGAAATGCAAGCCGGTAATTAGCCGCTCGTAAATCTGCACCGCGTTTGTTTTAACCGCTCACAGTGCTGGCTGACTGGCAGGATTGCAGGATTTTTCTGCGTTGTGCAAAATTCATATTATGCCGGATTTCGCACACTCACTCACACACTCACACACACTCAACAGACGCGGGCGGATGCAGTGAGAGAAATCACAGCCGTAAATCCTGGGTTGACGCGTCCTCTGCGCACTGCACAACTGCACTGCGATAGATTTATGTATGTTGCGCATGCGCAACACCGGTGCTATGTTTTGAGTATATTGCGCATGCGTAGTAGACACAAACGCAGTAGGTACACGAACCGGGAAGAATTTCCAAGACACATCATCCTTAAGTCAATATACCGCAAGTTAATAAAAAAATAGATTTTAATGTAATTTAACTTAAGTCAAGAGATTTTGTGAAATGATATTCTATTAGATCATCTATCGACTGACGTTGAAAAATTGTGGAAAAGTGTACCAACAACAAAGTTATAAACAATTAAAGTTTTGACTTCATATACATTTCTTGCCAACGTTTATGTTCAGAAAAATCATAATTATTATGGATTGATAAGCGATAAGCATCTAATAATTTGGAAGATGGTTGTATATTAGATTGTCTATCAACACATGTTAGAAATTTATTAAGGAATTGAATAGCAAACAAGTTATGAACAATTAAAATTTTGTAAACTAATAAAATTGCTTCGTTTACTACGTCTTGCTTGGAATGCTAGGTTTTGCAACGTTTAATTTCGGAAAATTCACGATTACTCAAAATTGGTAAATGGCAAATAAACAAAAATGTGGTAAAGGGTAGCCTATTAGATATTGACTGACGTTGGATAATTGTAGAAGCATTAAACAAGAAGAATGTTATAAATAATTAAACTTTGGATTGCGTATAAATTTCATTGCCAATGTTTATTAACAGAAAAATCATGATTATTATTAATTGATCAGTAATAAACATCTAAGAATACGGAATATGATAGTTTAATAAATTGTGTATGAGCATACGCTGAAAAAGTGTTAAAATTTTGAAAAACACAAAAGTTATGAACACTTAAAGTTTAGGATGTTTTTGAAATGGTGGCCCAAGTTTTCCTCCTGCTCTGATTGTCAGCAGAAAGTGATGTACACAATCTCCTTTAAAACTAACTTAAGTCATACATTTTAAGGTGAGTGAATCTAATAAAGGCACCTATTGTTAAAAAAACTCTTCTTTCTCCTCTCACCATCCTTCTACACATCCTTCTTCTCACTTCTTCCTTTTAAAGAATGCAACAGTGCAATACCAAAAAGTTTAAATTGAATGAATACACTAGATCTACATCTACTTCTGAGTCCCGTTTCGATCGTTATCACTTTTCTAGGGCGGTGTATGCATTGCTATTCGAGGCACAATGAAAGTGCGGCCGGGTGCATATACGCGCCACCGTTGGACGCTCTTATCACTCGGCGACGATCTACGGCCGCTCTCGAAATATGTTTTTAAAATTAGCCCAACAGCGAGAGAAACACTCGTCGTTTGCGGATGCAGTCGCTGCTGCAGTGCACTTCGCATGAATGAAGCGCATTCATATGAAAAGCGGTGCTCATTTAAATATGCCACAACGGGGACGATGTGGTTCGCGCAATTACCGCGTAGGCGCGTACTTACGCTAGTTTTCGTCAAGTACAAAGACACAATTTTAAGGAGGATTTTATGTAAACTTAAGCAACTTACCAGTCTTCGTTTGGGTTTGATTAGCGGTCGATTCTGGCCGTTCATCTTGTAGTACAAACCGCACGCGTTGCACAGATAATGACCGGTGCCATCACGACGCCAGAGTGGTGTGCTCGTCGCTCCGCAATTTACACATTCGCGACCCTCTGGAAAACGTCGAAAAATGTCAATAAACTTGTTGTTTTCGGGTTAAAATACGAAGACAAACATGCATTAGTATAAAGTTATTAAATGGTAAGGAAACATCTAGAAATACCATGCTAAGCGTGCTTTAATTCTACGGAAATACGGTGGTAGGCGGTTGAAAATTTAGGAGATTATTGTTTATTAGTTTATCTATCGACTTACGTTGAAACATTCTTGATTTTTTTAATAATAAAAGAGTCATAAATGATTAAAGTTATGATTACTTAAACATTTGTTGCCTAGGTTTATTTTCAGTATACGCACTATTACTCAAAAGTGATAAGAGATAAATGAATAAAACTACGGAAAGTGGTAGTTTATTAGTTTGTCTATCAACTACAGTTGGAAAATTGTTTAAAAGTTCAATAACAAAAAAGTTATAAACAATCAAAGATTTGATGCTTAGGAAATTGTTGCCTAAGTAAGTTTTCTGCAAATGCTCTATTATTCAAAATTGGTAAGTGATAAACAATTAAAAATCTGGTAATTAATAGTTAATTAGATAATCTATAGACGTACGTTTGAAAACTGTAAAAATATTTAATAACAAAAAAGTTATAACCAGTTAAAGTTGTGAGTATTATAAAATGCCGAAAAAATAAATTACATCACAAAAGCTGGCTAATTCTCTATAATATTATTGATAAAAGCCCTAAAATATGATAACAATAATATCCCCAACATATTTCGAAACACTTTCGTTTACCAACGTTACTAAAACCAACTTTACTGTGGACAATTTCGAAAATTACTTCTCCCAACAACGGAAAAGGATCGATCGTAATTATTTTATGAATATTAATGCCGTTGGATCGTCGGCAGCTTGCAATATTGGTTTTAGGGAATTAGTCGATTAGACCCCAATGTCCTAATGCACCTAAATTGATATTAGCTGCTTGTCGGCATGAATCAATAGTTTGGCGACTAATTAAAGTACGTCGCGATCAGTCACAGTGTGTCGTCGTTGCGCCGCCGTGTGCGGTCCAATCGGCTCCGATTTTTTAGCAACTCCGAAACAGTGGTCTGCTACCAATTACCTGCTTAAGCCTGCGAGCTTAAGCTTTACGTACTACAAACGGACATAAACATGCATCTACTTACTACAACACAGCAAAGAACTTGCGTAAAACTCCGCGCAACAGCGAAGAAACAAACTTAAAGGGCCGCATGCAAAAGCGAAGACAATTTAATGAAAACTTCAACAAAAGGCTTCGATTGTAGCTTCGCTGTATGTAGAAAACCGTATTTTTTAAAAGAACCGACGGGCAGAACATGCTTTTTTCAATTACATTGTATTCTTTAACTAAATATAGGAAGAAGTAAAAAATTATGCTAGCTAGTACAAAGAACTGTACGAATATGTACAACAAATGATCAAACATTTATTAAAACATTCCGTTGCTGTTTGGTTTTTCGGTAAAAACGCGTTTTGTCCTCGGTATTCATAGATTTTTGTGTTTTTTATAGATGTGAAAAGAGAATTTCATTGTTTTAGTATCGTTTTTTTTTCAGTTTTTTTTTTTAAGTTGCCACTTTAATTGATAAAAATTGAAGGTTTTCACTTGATTTTGATGTTTGTTTGTTCTTGGTTTCTGCTTCAAAACTTCTAAAAACTTCTATTTCATCAGAATTTGCACGATTCTTTATAAGTGATAAGAAATAAACTAATGAAAAATTGGAGAATGATTGTCTATTAGATTATCTATCGACTTGCGTTGAAAGATTGTTGAAAATTTGAATGCGAAAAAAGTTATAAACAATGAAAATTTTGGTACCTTATAAAATGGTTGTATCGGTTTGTAAATTTTCAGAATATGCACGATCATTCAAAAATTACAAGTGATTCAGGAATAAATGAATTGGGAAATGATTGTTTATTAGATTATCTATCAACTTGCGTTGATCGATCGATAGAAATTTAAACCAAAAATTAGTTATAAATAATTAAAATGTTGGTAACATGTAAAAGTTTGCAAATTTGCGAAATTTGATGTTTTGCATTAATCTTTGGAAGGTCCCTCATCACTTGATAATAATTTATAGTTTCCTAGTTTATATCAAGTGTTTAGGTACTAGAAATTGCAAAATTTCGAAGATAAACGAGCTTATCAAAGTTTGTAAATTGAACAATGTCGATTTTTTGTTGTTCCTGCTTCGATTTTACGCTGTAACTTTCGAAAAACGACCTTAAACGTCCGAATAACATGTATTAATATATTAATATGGATATATAACCTTACTGTTTATTAAAAAAATTAAATACATACATAATAAACCCTCTAAAACGGTTTAAACATTCATAAAGTCAGTCTTAAAGTCTCAAAATGAGCCTTAAAATTCTTTGTTTTCTAATATTTGTGGTTTTCTATCTCAAAATATAAATTTTCAATTGTTTCTGTTTATTAACCATATAAATAAACCTAAATTGAAACATTTAATACCCTCCCAATTGAATATATGTCCCAAAATTCTAAATTTTGGTTGAAAATCAAGGTAAAATTATTGGTAAATGAAATAAAAGTGTCCTTTGTTGATTTTGCTTCGATTTTACTCTTCAACTGTGCAAAAAACACATAAAAACCTATAAAGTTTATAAATAACACTAATTTTTATAAAATAAATATAGAAAACTTCATAATAAACCCTCCAGAAATGTTTAAACATCTTAAACTTTCTTAAAATCTGTGTGAAAGTGTCAAAAACGTGTTTTTCTAAAATATTGTATGGTTTTCTATCGAATAATATGAATTTTCGGTTGATTTCATTAATTAGCCGCTTGAATAAACCTAAATAAATAATCACCAGGTGTCCCCAGACCTTCCATAGCCCTCAAAAACTACTCGAAATTGCGAAATTGTATCAGTAATTGATCCCAAACTAAATCTCCCTAATCCCTCACCGAATCATTGCACAATCAAAATTTCTGTTTGTCATTGTTATTTCTCAAGTGTCCTCTCGAAAAAATACCTTCCGGATTTCCACATTGTACACCTAATCTTATTTTTACGTAACTCAGCATCTCTCAGGGATGTGTAGATTTTTTTTGAATTTTCAGAGGCTTAGCGAGAGGCATTTAAAGAAAGCTTTTCGAAAGCAGTTGGAAATTGTGTGATTAAAAGTAACATTTGCGGTGACTGCGGTTGACGTTTGCGTGTGCATCGACAAACTTTTCGAGGAAATAACCATTTAATCGCTTAGAGAGTAAACACGTAAACACCGTCGAAAAATCCGCTCGAAGGGACGCAGTGCAGTGCGATCGATCCCTAAGTTTTTTTGCCTATCCGAACGACGAGGGCGCACAGCACAACATACAACATACAAGCAACCTTCAACTAGTTGGGAAACCATCGCACACACAACTAGGTGCAAGAGTGTAACAGGAACCGATCAATTTTCCAGCACATTGCGCCGTTAAACGCACGCACGATGCACTTAAGTCGGTCTGGACCACTTTGGCACGTTCGCAACCCGCATGGTGGGGCTTTAAAATCCAATTAAACCAGCTCGCTTTTGAAATTGTTGACTTTTTCGAGGGTTTTTGTTGGTATTGTTTCGAGAGATGATTGTTGATTAGAATTTCTCAGGCTTTGCATCACTACTGTATTGTTTCGTTTTGACGAAATACATTCACGAACAGCAGCAACAACATGCTCGTGAAATTATTTTGTCAAACAATTTGCCAACCCCTGATTTTTATTAGGCGATGTGTAAGTAGTTATTCAAAAGATTACTCCAAATTTGCGTTTCTTAAATAAGCTATATATATATATATATATTTTTAATGTTCAAAGGTTGGAAACCCAAATGTTTGAATATAAAATATTAGGTTTGCCGACCCCTGATTTTTAACGAAATCAATTTTCGTTTTTTTTCTTCTTCTAATTTTCTCAAATTACCTAGAAAATTCAAATTTTGCATTTTTAAAATTTCACCGCTTTTTCAGGGGTCCACAAACTATTAGATTTCAAGAAAGCAATCGTTTCATTTTTCGTTTTCATTTCATTTCTCGTCAGAGTTAAACTATTTTTAGCATTAAAACGGGGTTTGCCGACCCCTGATTTTTTAAAAATCGATGTTGATTAAAAAATTATTAGTTATCATTTGGAAGTATGAAATATCTTGTAAATCCTAAAATATATTATTGGTTTGTTACATTTTATTAATTTCGAGGGGTCGGCAACCAAGTTTAGCGATGAGAATAAAATGAAATTATGTCGTTTTTTTTTGCTTTTTATCATTTTGGTTGATTCAGTCAATTCCCACAACTCGGCATTGCTTAGTTTCTTCTCGATGTAGCTGAAGTTGTTGAAATTGGAAAAGTGGTCGAAGATTTTTTTTTAAGAAGAAAAGAACAAATTACGTCAGCTCTCAGTTTCGTTGGCACAATTCTTAATTAGCTTGCATCAAGCTAATTGCGGACGGATACTGTGCAACGCAGAATTAATTGTTTTGTGTGCAGGAGGACGTTGCGCCAGCTTTAAGTGTACAAAACGCTTATTTTTGCTTAGTTTAGGTGCTAAAAAGACACAACAAGTGCGTGAGGTGAAGATTTCGCACATCAAATCGATCAAATCCGTAGTTTTCCTAGTTTTTCTCCAAAAAAGCTTTAAAAAATGAGTTAGTAAGCTTAAATTTATTTCAAAAATCACCATAACCAATTTTTAAAAACCAACCAAAACCAAAATTGAACAAAAAAGTTTGGAGAACATATAAAAAACTATTTAAAACACTATTATAAACTTAAAATGGGAGAAAATATTAATACAAGTAAAATTTTAAGGAAAAATATAGAATAAAAGGAAAATAAACACGGAAAAAAGGTAAAAACGGCTATTGGAAAATCAGTCCAGGTACATAGATTTCGTAAGCGTACTTATTGCATGTTACAATTTGTTGTTAAGCAATATGCAACATTAACATTTACGCCTGGTTATACATATTCATAACCAGCAAATTACTAGAGCACAACGAGGTTGGTTCGTGGCTCGTCGGCTCTCTGGTTCTCGCAGGTCGATCCATTGTTTCGGTAACGGCCATGCAGCACATCCTTCGGGTCGGTTTTGTAATTACGCATGTGTTTAATTATTGAAATGACAAAGAAGTGGCAAAAACCTTGACTGCACACCGGATGCCCCGGGCAAAAACCGACCCGCCAGCGCCTGCCATTTTGCCAGCAGCTAGCAACTTTCGCATAACCAAACGCAATAAACCCTGAACGCAACCGGAAAAACTGATTGCCTGGTTTGATTTTCCACATGAGAAGACATACAGACATACGCATATCAGCAAAAAATAAATCGAATATATTATTAACTACAAAATAACCAATATAACCAATTTTAAAACCCAAAAAAGTAATGAAAACTCTAAATCAAACCCATAAGCAAACAGAGTGTAATAAATCATTTCAAAAATTAAAGAAAAGTTTCAAAAATCATCGCATTTTCTATATTTTTTTAACTTTTAAACAGATTTTCATAAAGTTTAATCAACGAGGGGTCGGCAAAAGATTAAAATAGAGTTAATTTGCGATTTTGAAGCTTTTATATCTCAGAAAACGTCAATTTTATTTGCCCATGTGTGCCGACCCCTGCTTTGTATCAATTTTCCGACCTTTGTGTTTTTTTACACATTTTAATTTTTATATCGAAATAAAATTTTTCGAGTGCATAAAAAAAATTCTGAATTCACTCAGGGGTCGGTAACTCCTGTTTATTGGAGATACAATATGAATTGGGCATTTTTAAAATGTATTCTTAGTGTCTAATTAGTTGTAAATTTTGGCATCTTTTGAAAAAAAATTGCCGACCCTTGAATTAAATCAAAGATATAAAAAATTGACTTCGGCCAGGGGTCGGCAAACAGTTGATACTTATTAAAAATTTATGTTTATTGAGGATTTATAGGTTTTCGTGAACATCAATAGAGTTTGCAGTCTTAGCAGGTTAGTATAGAAAAGTTTGCCGACCCCTGAAACTTGAAATTTTCAGACATGATTTTTGCACTTTTAATGGTTGAAATAAAAATACCGAAAAAGAAAACACTAAGAATTTGGGATTGATTTTTGAGTTGGTTGATTTTTGTTTTTGTTTAGAGTTGATTTTCATTGTTATTATTGTTATTGGAAGAAAATGAATGTGAGAATTAGCGCCCGGGTGCCTCTGTCTTACCAGCACTCGTTCTCGACTTGTTCCGTGGCTTATTCGGCGATTGCGCGCCCTGGCTGGAAAACTGTTGCTTTTGCGGTGAGTACACAGCACCATGAATACCGTGGCCGTACGCCGAGCCGTACGAGCTCTCAAAGTTACCATTGAACATGCCTGCGGAGGTGCCCTCATAGTCACTACCTTCACGCTGCTTGCTGCCGGCGGCCGCCCCACCGCCGCCACCTGAAGACACCGAGCTGCCGACGATGCCACCGCCGCTACCGCCGCCTACACCACTACCGCCCACCACCACCGTCGGCTTGATGTCGAGCGCGCAGCTCTGCTGGTTGTCGTGCTGCATGAACGCGCCCATCGCCGCCGCCACGACACTCTGGTACTCCTGGCCGCCGGGGGCGATCGAATCGGGCGTGCTGTCCTTGGGCGGTGTCGGCGGGAAGCTGAAGAGGTTGTGCGACTGCGAGACGGCCGGCACCGACGATGGCGATTGCGACTTGTCCGGGTCGCCGCCGCCGAACGGCACCCACGGGTGGCTGGGGTGGTTCAGCGGCTTTGAGTCCGACAGCCAGGGGTGGATCGGTGCGTGGAAATGCGGTCGGCAGACTTGTGATGATGACATTCTGGATGCTAGAAATGAAAGAAAAAACCTTTTTAAGACAAAAATAATAAGTTTATTTGTATTTCGTTTTTGGCCAACCACTGATTTTCTGAATTTTACTATTTTCTAGGTTTAATTTTCTTTTTTTTTTATTGCACTAAAAATGATTTTGTTTATGGCAAGGGCAACCAAAAGTTGAAGACAACAATAAAATTAAAATTGGACATGTCTGTTTGTATATTTCTTTTGTTAATATCAAATGATAGTGGAGACTCTTTTTGTTAAAAGGTTTTAATATCCACAAAACTACAGAAAAAAAAAAAGATTTCCTCAGTATTTCCACCGGAAAACATTAAGAAGGCATAACTTAAACACATTTTTTATGATCATTATGGAAATAGAATGATTCCCATCATATTGCAGAGAACTTTCCATAAAATAATGGTTATTAATACATATTTTTGTAAATTATTAACGAAAAACTCAAATAGAGTCGATTTTTCATGTCATAACAAACCTATCTTCGAAGATGATGATAGTTAAATCAAATTTAAATAAATTATGATTGAAAAACACAGAGATCTATACAGATAATCTTAAAATAATCAGAAACTTCTTCGTGATTTGTTATAAAAAACTTTCATAGATCATTTAAAAGTGTGAACAAGGATTTACCCATAAACTGATATTTCGCAAATTATGAACAATTAACAAAATAAAGCATTAAAATGTTGAAACAAGCTTCCTAAAGTTTTACAAAACAGTTTC